>JAUYWI010053201.1:0-17613 GCA_034780595.1 Parotoplana pacifica
TTAATGCTAGAGGAGGTCAAATAAAATATTAGTATTGTTATGTATTTTGATATTTATACTGACTGATTTTATAGTTTTATGATCCACTTGATAAAGTGTGTACTTTAATTCATGTTTATGAACATTTATTAAGAATAGAAATGTTTTATTTGCATTAATGACTCAAATTTATATAAAAACAGTGGTGGGTCAAACTTTCTGCACAGTAATGTATGGTTATAGTTTTATTCATTACTTCTGAGCGTTTCAAAGTCCGTTTTATTTTTCACTCACAAAAGAAACTGAAATTAGAAATCGATGGAAAGTATAATTTGAAAATTTCTACAACAATACAATGGAACCAGCCACAAAACCAAATAATTTCTTTAAATCAATTACAATGTCAATAAAAAAGAAATGATATTGTAATTGATTTTGAATAAATTATTTGAATTATTTGGACATGTGTGTTGACCCACAGGGGGTGTTTCCCGTTAATTTCTTTTTTTAGTTTTTCAATAAAAAATACTCATTGAAAACAAAGAAAAAGAGAAATTGCATAGAAATACCGAAGGGACTCTTCATCAATCTAAAGGCAAATTTTATATTTACAATTAGTTGGAACGCAAACAATTCTGCATTTGATGATACAAATTGTAAAAAAAATGTGTATAAACAGAAGATTTTACAGCTGACATAATTTATATGTGTGGTATTAATTGGTGAACAACAATGTCCTACTAGATAAATGCCGCGAATGTGAATAAAATGACGAAATATGGAAAGTATTTGCTAAAATTTAAAACACTAACCGTTTATCAATTTGGTCAAACGTTGAACTCCTATGTTCAAGTACAAGACAACTTAACAAATTAAGAACCGGCCGTTGAATACCAAAGAAAATCAAGATGTGCTAATAATGTAAATATGTCGTTTGTGTTTTAAATTAAGTTTATTGACAGAAATTTCACTAAAAATGGCAACGATGAAACATTAGGTTTTTTTAAAGTGAAGCATAAAAAACAAATGGCCAGGTGATTGAAGTAACAATATGAAATTGTCAGAACAAACCGTCAGAAGAGAAAATTCACATTAAACTGAGAAAATTACATGAAATCGACATCGAATCTTTTTGTCGAGACATTTTAAGCTCGCGTCTAAATGATATTGCTACTGACACCAACCTTGATGACTAAGTCTGTCAATATGATGAAGTACTAAAAGATATCCTTGACAAGCATGCTCCAATTATACATCACTGCATTAAATGTCGTCCTTCATCTCGAATGAACCTGAGAAAGCTTGCAGGCTCTTTGAAAAAAAGTAAATTTCAAGTTCATCTACAAAACCTCAAACAATCAGCCACCACATATAAAAATATCTTGATTGTGCTAAAGAATTATACTTTTCTAATAAAATTGCTGAAGGTAAACCAAAATAAATGTTTCGATTAATAAATATACTCACAAACGCCAATATAAAAATTATTGATCCTTCTTCCGTTCTGATTCTGAACTAGCTGATTTATTCATTACTTCTTTACAGATAGGGTTCGTCACATTGTTATTAATTTAGTTAAAACAGAGGGGTTTATCATAACCACCGGCGCCATGTTTCCCTATATATTTGCAAACCTCCAGGAAATATTATAGAGCCGTTCATTATGTCATCCTCTTCAAAGACATACTGCCTTGATTCCCTACCTGCGTCTGTCGCTAAACAATGTTGTGTTGCAAAGAACTCACACCAATATTAACAAAAATTGTAAACACTTCAATGAGATGCGGTTCATTAAAAACTATTATTATCAACCCACATCTGAAGAAATCAACACTTGATCCTGAGATGCGCAGAATCTACCGCTGTTGTTTACCAAATTAATAAATTCCTTAATACCCACACACTTCTTAGCACTCAACAATCAGCATACCGACAAAACCATTCGACAGAAACCGCCCTTCTAAAGGTTTGTAGTGATCTATTACAATATCTAGATACAGGAAATGAAGCTCTCCTTATGTATAGTACTTGATTACTCAACTTCATTCGATTCAATAAATCACCAAACATTTTTTAAACAATTAGAAATAACGTTTGGAGTTTCCAACACTACACTAAAATGGCTTAAATCGTATTTCTCAAACAGGTCTCAGTCTGTTGTAATCAATGGAACTATCCAAACTACACCATACTACAGAAGGCGTAGAAAAAAATGTAAGTGCTATAATCAATTTGAATGAAGATAAAACTGTTGTGCTTCATCTTTCGTCTCGTCACCAAACGAAAAGAACAATATTCCACTCTTAAAATTTGGGGAAACAAACGTAGCATAGTCAATCTCATCCAGAAATTTAGGAGTCGTGTTTGATGAAAATGTAACACTTACAAAACACACTAACGCAGTGACACGTTCAGCAAGTTTCGCACTGTAAAAAATTGCTAAAATACGTAATTACCTGCCACTAGAAACAACATTATAATTGGTGTATACATATTTCACTTCGCGAATCGACTACTGCAATAGTCTTCTTATCAATTTACCACCTGTACAATCAAACAAGTTACAAAAACTCCAAAATTCTGCAGTACGCATTATCATCTGCTTGAAAATCAGAAAGGACGTAACCCCGTATCTGAAAAAAATGCACTGGCTCCCGGTACAATATCGAATCAAATATTAGGTTATTCTAATACCATTTAAAGGCCCCACATACTTAAAGAATTTGCTCGGCATCAATATCCCTACAAGGCCCCTTCGCAGCAGTTCCTCTCTCAACTTAATCATACCTCATATAAACATGACCTATGGAGACCGCTCTTTTGTAAATGCAGCAGCAACTCTATGGAATCAGCTTCCAGTTGAACTTAAATCTTTCTAAGTTTAAACCGCTCTTAAAGACTCATGTATTTACCTTGTCCTTTCCCAATTAACATTATGATATTTTCATATTTTATTATCTGACTCATTTAGACTATTTCTATATTACTCGTGTACTGTGTGTGCTTAATGTACTTTATGTAAATATTTAGCGCCCTGACATTATTTACTTAATATAGAGCGCATTATAAATTTCGAAAAACAAAATATAAATACACTAAATAAATAGTTCATGCATTGATCGATAAGGTAGATGACAAAGTTGTCACAGAAAGGTTTCAAACTAAAGAAATTAACAATGGTTCTACTGTTGTCAAATCTATAACTGTGTATCAAAAACCTGGAAAATTCTAAATAGAGCATACTGTGATAGATATGTACCTGTATTAAAAAATAAGGTTTGTTTCATTTCTAGTCTTTTATGTTATCATTTCTTGTAGGCCAACTTACAAATTATATCTGTATACTTTTGACAGAGATAGAAGCATGTGAAGTTTAGGTCAATAAAGTAGTAAAGTTAAATGATTAATATGTGTATCAATTTCTCCAAACATTTAATTTTAGGTCAGAAATATAAAAAGAGCACAAATTTAAAAAAATATTTATTTGACAGAGCTACGTATGAAATATCAAAAGATACTGAAATGTTTCAATATATCCCTTGCTTTTTAGAATCTTACACTATATAAAGCAAACAATGGTGATGGAATGAATAATATGATCTAATATGATTTCTTGTTTTATAGCAAGCTTTGTTTGTTCTTGTCAATTATATTCTGGAATACTAACGCCTAAATTAATGATGCAGCGACTCTATTTACTTCATAATATTTCAATGATATCAAATTGAGTTATTTTGCAGACATTTTTAGTAACATTTGATCAAAATCACACAATGAACTATAAAATAATCATTTGTCATATTCACACCAATTGCAAAATAAAGTAACTTGATTTTGTCGCTTCAATAGGTAAATTTATAAAAATAAAAGTTTGGTTTTAAATCATTGGATTGTACCTACAATGTTCAACAATATTTGAATGAAGTGAAGTTAAACTTAAAGCAAATTTGTAACTAACACGTGAAGATCTATAATTAAACATTCAAATTTATGAAAATGTATTTTTTTCAAAGTAAATTAAATAAATTACCTCATGCAAATCTCAGCTGCCAATTCATCCTTTACAGTTTCGACAAATGTGTCGTGTATATTTGTTTAAAAGCCTTCATAATTGATAGCAATCTCAAGATTGGTATCTCACCGGTACCATTCATAGAGATGCTAAATTAAGAGAATAGCAAACTAAAAAACCCGTACTTTGTTGTCAATTTATATTATACTCATTACAACAAAATTAAGTATCCTTAGCTTAGATCGGTAATTCTATATCTTTTTTGTTTATTGACATTTACTTTTTTAATATTTTTACCAATAATTTATATTGACACGTTATATTGACACTATTTTATTAAAAATGTGTGATATTAAAGTGATTTTTGTGATGTTTCAGTTGATATTTTGTCAGCTGAAAATTAATTGGTGGATGTTTAGCAATTTTGACAAAAATAAATAACTATGGTATATTAATTGTTATTAAATGGTTCAAGAATAAAAACGTTTGGTCATAAATAAAGATAGAGGTCTTATGAATAGGTAACATTTATTTAACGAAATTTAAATAGTTTGTAATATTTAGTATTTGTTCCGGAATCAGGAAACAGAGACTGTAACCGAAATCAATTATCGTTCCTATCAATGAATCTGTGATTAGTTTGGATTCAAAAATTAATGTTTTACAATTTTCAAACTGTTTTCTCTGTTTTTAATATTTTAGAGACATTGAACAATATCACAAAAGAAGATGGTATTTATATTCTATTGCATAATTTATGTGGGGGCTCAGTGTAAAAATTCTTAATACTTAAAACAAAATAATGGAAGGTTTGATCTTTGTTCACAATCTTATATTTTCAATATTAGAAAACTGAATTGAAATTTTAACATAAAAATGGATACTATTTGGAATTCATAAACAACACTTTCTGTTAACCTTATTTTAGGAAACGTAACTGAGACTTTTGCGAATACCACATAATTGGCTAAGTTGCACTTCTTTTTTGGCTATTATGTTCTGGCGCTCCCACTGAAACTTTTATGCTATGCTGTCCAATTCTGAAAATCCAAAATAGTCATATTACTTGAGAAAGTCTAAACGTGTCGAATAAAAATTCGGCAAAGTTTCACAACTTATAATATGTCATTAAACAGGTTGCAGACATTGAAAACTCTGTTGTTATTTAGTAGTTTAAAGTGAACAATCATTTTCTTTTACAAACTCCAACTGCTTTTGAATCTGAGTACATTTCAACGGGATGCTAACTTGTTTTACTTTGGTACATTAAAACACCACCTTATTTTGAGAAAATTTGAATGTAAAATTAACAAAACTCTGTGAATTAAAATTGTACGCTTCCTATTAACATCAATTATTGAAAATGATTCTCCGTTTTATCTCAAATTATTCTAATCTGTTCCGGCTGTTTAGGTGTGCATTCCATTGACTCAGGGTTTCCACCTTCTTATTACTTTTAGGTATTTAAAATGGTTTTACATTGAAATTTTTCATAACCAATTTATTTTACAAATTGTAATGTAGGTAATTCATTTTAGGTGCTATTTAGTTAAATATCTAAATATGCTGCAAAATACTTTAATTTATCTCTATTTTGTATTTTATTCAAAGTACAATAGTTTTTTTAATAAACTACTTCAAGATATATTGATCGGTCAAACACCAACTTATTTCGAGATGAAACAGCAGACACATTGGGGGAGAATGGTGCTATTGTAACTAGCAATAACTGTATTTCAGCAGACACATTAGGGGGCAATGTTGCTATTGTAACTAGCAATAACTGTATTTCAATTATTTTTTTAAAGAAAAGTCGCATCAGAGTATTCTGTTTCTATTTATTTATCAATAAAAAAATAAAATGACATTTCTGTTTCAAATCAGGTGACAATTATAAGTGGACAATCAATCAACAACATTTTTCTGTTTTATACATATAATAGTAGAAAGATTGTGAATGAATATGAAAACCGCTGAAGTATCGCCTAAAGGCAATTTTCATCTGCCCTAGAATTTCGTACTTGCATCGATGGCTGCAATTTGACTCAGGCATATTATAAAGTATGTTATGTGTAGGTTACATCAAAAGGGGGAAAGAAGGTCTGGGAACCAATAAAACTATCCGGTGGTCCCAAATTAATTAGAGACAGGAAAGAACTAATGCTAGCATATTTAAAGAGCTGATAAGAAACATTTTAAAAAGGAAGCTACATATCATTATATGGGCACGAAGCTGTTAAAACCTCACATGAGCAATTCTGCAACACAAAATAGAATGAAGACGTCCAAAAACTGAGATTTTAAAAACATCAAAATTGGTCTGGAGTTCACCAAATTTCGGCAATGAGTATGCAGTAATTAGCTTTACAATAAAATGTTATATAAACAGTCCTCTAAATATAAAACAGCGGTCCTGGCCTATCATTAGCGAATAATATAAATAAGAATATGTTTTAATCAAAGTAAAAGTGATATTCTTGTTACTCTTATGACAGTAATTTACAATTTGTTCAGTGAAAAGATATAACTTTTTATGATGAAAATTAAGAGTGATCGTATATAAAGTGTACATAAAGTAAAAATATAGATACATTTTTATAACTATATTGTGTAGTGATATTTGATAGTTTTTTGTTTACGGCTAAATTATATAAAATTATCTACGACTTTTTATTGTGTACGAATATGTATTCGTATAGAACCTTTTAAATTACTAAATATTATGTACTTTTTGGTAATTTACCATTTTTTCGGAAACTTGTTTAAAATCTATAAAAAGTTTCAAAAAAATGTTTAAAAACATTTATCTAATCAATAATCAACTGGTCTGACACCAGTAATATGTAGAATATAATGCTAAATGCAGCAAACTTTCAAAATATAGTCAGCAAAAAAATTTCAAATAAAATAAAATACCGCAAACATACCCCAATAATATCAAAAATATAAATATGCCAACGTTTCGCTATATTTAAGCTTCTTCAGGTCAACAAACAATATTTAAAAAGCTTAACAGCGGGTGTCTCATAGACATCAAATACAACCAGAGAAAGCTATTTAGGTTGCGATGACCCCTGAATAATAAAGAAATGTTCCGAGGAAATACGTTTAGAGAGAGCATATACAATGGATTTGAACAAAGAATTGTTGCTGGGCCAGAAAGGTAAAACAAGGAAGAGTTATTTGATATAGCTGTACCTTTAATTTAAAGAAAGAATTCATCTTTAAAACAAAAGTCATTGTTATTGAGGTTGATGTCTAAAAGAGTTAAAAGATCTGCATCCGGTCGATTAGAATCAGGGTTACTGTTAAACAAACTGGAAACTACAGTAATACCTTCATTAATCGGGATGTTGGTATAAAGAGATTCCACATCAAGTTTAAAAAGGAAGGAATCAGTTGGAGTGGTAAAGTCTGATAAAATCATTTGGAGATGATCACTGTCACGGATGAGGCTAGGAATATAAGAATTCACTAAAGATTGGAGGTAGTGGTTTATCAGTTTGGCACTGTTATAGGACTCCCTGTTACAATCCGAGACAATAGAACGCCCTGGAGGAATAATATGGGGAATGGTCCAAGAATTAGGATATCTAGGAACTCTAGGAAGAAGGTAAAACGCACAATGACGAGGTGTTTGAGGTGGAAGAGTATTAATGAGTGTGTTCTGATCAATGCTGCCTTTATTGTACATGGAAGTAAGGCAATGAGAAATGCGAGTTGATGTGGTTGTATATATAGGAGCGGGTAATTTGCGATAATAATTGGAATTATTGAGATGTCTATAAGCTTCATAGTCATAATTTTAACTATCCTGGATGACAATGAGAGAACCTTTGTCAGCTCTTTTTAAGACAATAGATTTGTTAGATCGGATTTCATTAAAAGCTTTCTGTTTTTCATTAGATAAATTGTTGTGAGTATTGTAATCAAAGTAATTATGTAGATCATTGATAATATCACTATTATGGAATAGTAAAATTGTTTTTTACTTTATAGGGGCAAAATTGATAGTTGGAATGTGTGTTGATAGGTGTTTCAGAGGTAGAAAAATCAGAGCAATTTTTGTTAAAGGCAGTATGTTGATTTTCAATAGTTGCAAAAAACATTATGAATGCCGGCAATACAAGCTGATTTAGAGATAAAAGAGGGAGTTGGACGCAAAGAAGTGCCTTTTGAGAGAAGATTAAAAAAGCGGTATATATCTTAAAGTGTTAACTGATATTTAGAATACGAGAATTGTAAGGAGTGTCACAAGGACTAGGATTTAGTTTATAGTAACGTTGTTATGAGCAGAAGGTAAATTGTTTTAAGGAGAAGAAGAATCGATATCAACACCAACAAAATCAGAGACAATTGGGGAAGAATTAATGAAATGGGTTCTGATAGGAATTTTAGAAGAATGTGATTTTTGAAATAGCATTATTGGGAACAGAGATGAGGGAAACGTTTTCAAGAGGAAATTAAAGAACAATTTGAATGAGTAACAGGAATGGCCGTATGTAGACTTGACTGTGGGGGGAGGTGAGAAACCTGAGGAAGAGGAGAAAAGTTAGCAAAATGAATTTTCGCATTAGAGACAGTTTGAGCAGAAGAAGATGGAGGGGAATATAAGCAATTGTTAGAACTTTTCTATTTAAAAAAAGAGATATAGGAGGAGTATCCGGAATGATAGTAGGATCCGAAAAACTGGGCACAATGAGAGAAGGATATGGAGGGGAGCGCTATTTTGAAAGAGAACTACATAAGTAAATTTATTTATGGATATTTTTATGAAATAATCTTATCATTCAGGAGCACCTTGAGTTATATATGTAACTTTCGGATATGGCTGTGTAAAGGATATTTGACTAATTAAAGTTAAACAGTTTTCAAGATAATTAATTTTTTTTCTAAACTTTACTGTTAACAGTCAGACTACATAGAATTTATCTTATCCATTATATTTCCAGGCAACAAAGTTGTCTAGAATTTTATTAAAGTGATATTTATATAGGTGATGAAGGAGTAGAAGCGGAAAATACAACTTGTTTTAAGGAAACGATGCCGAGACTAAACCAAGAGTTCTGTAACACTTTTCGTAGATATTTGTTAGTAATTTATAAAAGCACCTTGATAGCATTAATAGTTTGTTGAATTTGATTTTAAAATAATAAAAAGCTTCCCACTGAAAAATAATTTAACGGTCCAATATCGGCAAACCAGAAAGTGACCAAACAAATGCACTGCCTTGTTACTACATTTATGTAGTAATAGAGCAGTGGATTTCTTTGGTTTGCTGATATTGAACCAATATTTTAGTGCCTATTTAATATTAAAGAACAATCCAATAAAAATTTCGATCGTTTATTCTATACCTTAGAACTAAAATTATATTTTAAAGAACAACGATTTCATACATATAAAAGCACTGTTCTTTAATATCAAAATAGGTACATAACTAGTTTATGCAATTACATAAAAATGAAAATTGGAACGCTTGTCTAAAATGTAGCATATTTTTATCGCTTTAGTCATATAAATACAATTTATTGAAGATTATACATGTTATTCGTTAGAAAACATTTATTTATTTTACGGATAAGTGTTAAACCTACACTAAAAGCAAAAATCATATTTTAATAAAAAAAAAATGTTTCAATTTGCCCCGTACATGGGGCAAATTGAAACAAATACTGAATACTTAGAAAAATCGATTTGCAGACGAGAATAAATATCCATAAAACGGGTTGTTTATTTCTGCCTTGTAATTTTATTGTATGTACATTCTGTATAAGGTTGAATGTCCAAATTTTATGTTACGCTATTATTGAGGGTTGCAGCTGCATAGTAAATCACATTGAACCGCCCAGCAACTTGAAATTCCTTGATAATGTCCCAGGATTTTGGGTTATCCAATCATTGTATGCTCTGTTGTATGCTTTTTAAGGGGTCCATACACAGTTCTGTGAAGGGGTTGTAAGCGATAATGGTAATGAGGTGGAAAACTGAGTAATTCAATTAAATTCTTTTTCGCAAATTCAATAACTTCCCCGCAATATGACTACAATGGTTGTCCAGCAGAAGGAGCACTGGTTCATCCTTTAATGGATCTACAGATGATTTAAAATGCTTCAGCCACTTTAGAAATAATTCACTGGTGATCCACCCACTTGCTTGATATGCTGCAATGGTTCCCATGGGCATTTCCCAAAAAATATGTAGTAAATTAACACCAAAAGGAATACTGTTCTGATCAATGTTGGAGAAAACTTTTATGAGATTTATAGATTGCCTAAAAGTTTAAACAAGTGTTTTATATATTTTTTCATTATATAGATATGCCAACTTGTCAATCAACCCAAATTTCTTGCATATGGGGCAAATTGGAACGCTGTTCCTATATGCCCCGTATTTAATGTTCCAATTTGCCCCAAGGTGCATAGAATTAAGATTTGTTTCAATAATTTCCAAAAATTATAAATACATCTTGTTTTGTGGTTAATAAGTCTATTATAACACACAAACATCCAATGATGTCAGCAATATGTACTACTTGCCTGAAATATAAGTTTTTTTAAAACTTATGTTATAATTGAAATTATAAAACTTAACATTCACCTCGTCAGCGAAACAAGCACGCCTTCAATGAGTGAAACTTATTTTGAATAATCAGCGCTATTCAAATGCACCTTCATAGCTCATTGAAATGAAAGTATTTTGATTGGATAAATTTTAAAAGCAATGTTTCAATTTGCCCCACTCTCCTTAACAAATTTTTTAATAGTCTAAAATAAAGCATATTATTTTATGTTATGAATAAAACACAGATGCAAAATTTGTTAGATATGTATTTTTTTAATGTTAATAAAAAAGTATATATTATAATTGTAATTAGTGAGAGTCATTGTCAGATTGCATCTGTAAACGATTCACTTTTGACAATTCAATTGCTCTCTTGGTCTTCTGTGCATATAAGTATACCACCATTATGATCACTCGCTCCTGCAAGCAACTTTGCTATTCTCTGATCTATTTCTTTTATCATAATGTAGCGGAATAGTTAACAAAAATCTAAAAAAAAACATTTATACAATTTATTATAGCATGAGCAGCATAACTGGAAATGAGGTATTTCTGAATACCCATAAAAATTAACATAATAGAAAAGTAAACCTTTTTAGTCTACCTTGGCCAAAACAACCCGAAGAAATCTCTAAAATGTAATATTGTTAAAATTATAAGTCTATACTTACAGTACTGTGCAAAAAGTTTGACCCACCCCTGTTTTTTTTCATTTATATCTAGCAGTTTTATCTATATCGATCTATTTTTTAATCTAGCTATTTTATTAATTTTATAATGAGTTATTTTATTTTTATCAAGCTATTTAATTAATAGCGAGCTATTTTATTTATAGGGAGATATTTTATTGACACCGAGCTATTTTATTTATAGCAAGCTATTTTATTAATATAGCAAGCTATTTTATTTACTATTTTTTATATCGGGCTATTTTATTAATATAGCAAGCTATTTTATTTATATAGAGCTATTTTTTATATCGGGCTATTTTATTTATAGCAAGCTATTTTATTTATAGAAAGCTATTTTATTTATTGCGAGCCATTTTATTTATTTGTGCTATTTTATTTATATTGATCTATTTTATTTATATTGATCTATTTTATTTATATCGATCTATTATTTTATATCGTGGTATTTTATTTATATGGAACAGCTTTATTAATAGCGAGTTCTTTTATTTATATCGGGCTATTTTTTTTCTTGCGAACTATAAATAATGGTTGCCAAATCATCAACTCAAGAGGCAATAAACACCAACAAGGAGTAGCTACAATCCTCTATCAACATCACTCAAGAAAAATTATACAGAAAACAGAACGGATGATATTAACAGTATTAGAAGCAGAACCGACCAACATAGCAATTAAACAAGTTTACATGCCAACATCAGACCACAACAAACGAAGAAATTGAAGCAGTATATGACGGAATTGAAGAAATTAATCACGAAAAAAAACGAAACGATAATATTGTACTAATGGGAGTTGGAATGCTATCGTTGGAGAATGAAACGCCGATAATGAAGTAGAAAATGTTGGATTGGGAACAAGAATCACAAGAGGACAACAATTCGTAGATTTCTGCAGACTACACAAACTAGTCATCACAAATACACTATTTCAACATCACAAATGGAAAAACTAAGGAGATAGATTCTGATGACAAATTGAAAAATTTGTAGTAAGACAACAAAACAGAATTGCGTCAACAAAGTATCCAGCTATCCAGGAATGAACTGTGACAGCGATCATAACCTTGTCATGATAAAAACAAATCTGAAAGTTAAGAAAATTAAAATGAAACAACCTAAGAAAAAATGGCACTTGGAAAAATTGAAAAATAATCGCACTAAAACTAATTACACAATCAGTTTGAACAACAGTTATAAAATTGCAATAAGGAAAATGTTAACAATAAATGGAAGCAACTGAAAGCAATAGGAAGAACAACAGCTAAAAGCAATACAGAAAGTGCCAGAAAAATCGCAGAAAATAACGCTGGATCAACCACTTGATGATATTTAGATAAAATACTAGTAAAGGCGCAGTCAACCACGAAAATGGACGAAAAAACAACAAAAGACTTCGTAATGAACTTAAAAGGGAGACACAAAAGGCAAGAGAAGCATGGGGGCAAGAAATATGTAGTAATATCAACGATATGCACAAAAAGGGACAAAGCGACTTAATGTATCGAAAATTGCAAAAATTCACAGAAAAAAACAAAACACATAACAGAAGAACAGAAATAGAGGACACAAATGGAATTATCCTAATAAATAGGGATGATAATTGAATCAGTAGAAGACAAACATAGAAGAACTCTACAACAAAACGATTAAACCTGCACAAAACGATGAAGACCATGAAAGCAGAGCTACTTAACTACCTCAACTCAAAAACAATTTTTACCGATATTTGAAACTCAATGTACGATCAAGGAAAGTGGCCAGAAGATTTCTACAAAACAATTATGGTACCATTAAAGAAAAAAACAAATTCGGTAGACAGCGCAGACTACAGAACAATTAGCCTGATATCAGACGCATCAAAAATCATGCTTAGGATACTTATGAGAAGAATGGAAGCTAAAGCTAATACATACAATAGACAAAGTCTGTTTGGATTTAGACTTGGATGCCGCACTAGGGAAGCAAGGGGAACAATTAGAACAATCATCGAAAGAAGCCATGAGTATGACATTGGACTATACATATGCTTCGTGGACTTTGAGAAGGCATTTAACAGGGTAACTAGGAAAACACTAATGTAAATTCTCAAACAATTAGGAACTGACTGGAAGATATCCACCTAAATCAGACAGCAACAGTAAGAATAGACAATGAAGAAACAAAACCAGCAACAATTGGACAAGGAATAAGACAAGGATGCCTACTATCACCACTGTTATTTTCAAAATACACAGAACATTTGGTGATAGAAGCAATTGACCACATACAATAGGGACCAACGATAGGAGGAGAATTAACTAAAAAAGTGAGATTCGTAAACGATTAACCAATGATAGCACACTCAGAAGAAGGACTCCAAAACCTTGTAGACAGCTTCAATAGAAGAGCAAAGGATTTCAAGAAATGGGTAGGATCAAATAAACATTACATTTAGCAATCAACAAGTTGAACAAGTCAAAACCTTCAATATCTTGGAGCAATTATATCATCTAATGGAAAGTGCAGTAACGAAATCCGCGCAAGGATTGCAATGGCCAAAAGTGCATATATAAGAAGAAGAGAAATACTAATAAAACATTATGACTAGAACTACGAAGAAAATAGTAAAGACAATTATATGGAGCGGAAACCTGGCCATTGCAAGAAAATGAAAAAGACATGAAGACAAATCAAGAAGTACTCCAACAAATCAAAGAAAAACGAAGAATATTGCATACCATAATCAGAAGAAAGAAGAATTGAATTGGACATATACATAATACGTGGAGAAGAAATGGTCAAAGCAATTTTGGAAGCTCGATTTCTAGGGAAACTTAGAAAACGAAAACGAAGAAAATGGATGTCAGAAGAATTCAAACCGAATACCTATAGAGAAATGAAAGTCCGGACAGCAAACCGAGAAGGATGGAGAAAGTGGATGCCATAGAATTGAAACTGCCTAATAACTGATTCAGCAGAACACACTATAAATAGATTTTACTTATATCGGGCTATTTTAGTTATATGGAATATTTTTTATATCGAGTTATTTTATTTACATATATTGAGCTAATTTATTTTTATCGAGCTATTTGATTTTCGACCTATTTTACGTATATCGAACTATTTGTCATATTTCGAGCTAAATATTACAATCTGAGCTACGGGCATGAAATTTACAATAATAATTTTTTCAAAGATATTTGGCCTTCACAAGCATTAAATATATTTTACTAATACGTCAAAATTAAAATGCCAATATAAAATAATTGTTTATGTTAATACATATCGAAAAGGTTCAGTTGGCCCAAAATAAATGTAAGTACATTGTGTCCACTTCTGAATAAAACATCTTGAAATTAATTAATAAAAAAATAGAAACAGTTCATAATAAAAACTCTAAAATAGACAAATTTGTACAAAATATTTATTTATAGAAAAATTCATATAAATGAAAGTACGTATTATTTGTAGATAAAAATCTAGCTTGGAAAATGTTGGTATATTAATTATTCTTACTCAATATTGTATTCTTCTACAAAATAAAACCACATTTGAAGTAGTTATCTAAGTTTGAAACCAAGAATATATTTTTTTAAACCTTGAAATATAAAACCATTAGTTTTACGAATTCGAATACGAGTTCTTCTATACAAAAAAAATCTTTTTCAAATGGATTAGGTTGGAACATTTCTAATATATGACATTTTGTCTGTACCCAAAATAAATATTAATTTTATAAATATTTTATACAAAAAACACATTGAAAAGTGTCAAGCACATATAATCTATTTTCACAAAAACAAAGATCGGAGAAAATACTTCAATTTATTTAAATAAAAATAGTCTAAAAAGATGATTTGTGAAATTTATGTAAGGGAATTTTAGAAACAATAAAGAAATATTATATATGTAACCTTTGGTTGGAGGAAATTTTTGAGAATTGTCAGGAATTTAGTAGGTACTCAGTGGTTTTGTGTAATTCAAAATATAAAATATATTCATTGTATGCTCCAAGAGTTTGACTATATTGCGTTCAATTCTAAACATTATGTTTACAAATAACTTCAAATGTACATTATACAAACAAACTACAGCTTATTATATTTTTAATATAACATACAAATTATTAAATTATTAAATAAACTAGTACTTGATAAGACCCTAATCATTTATTTACGACCGTTACCAAAATTCACATTTGCGACCCTTAACCATATTTTGTTGTATATTATTGATATGCTGATTTGTTCATTTAGCTATACTGCTGAATAGAGTTTCATTGATTTTGATTATTTAAAATGACTAGATATTACATAATGAAATTATATAGGTACCTACTTAATTACATGTTAGTTGCTGTTTACGTCCGTTAGCACTTATATTTTGACAACATTTAATTCCATCATTTAGGAGTAATATGAATCAGTAGGGTATTTTTTTCAGAGCATACCTGTTTTGACCTGCTTTGACAGCGTGAGTGTCCATTAATAAAGAAACAGGTTTACAATATATTTTTGTTGAATATTTTCTATTTTCTCTCTTCTTTTATGCTTTAATATGAATATACGAAAATTGTATAGTGCTCATGCGGTGATTATGGCTCGCTGATGAGACTTAATAAGGCCGAAACAGTTGTCTTTGGCTATCAGTAACAATATAAATAAGTAGTATAGTTTTATTAAAGTATAGTTTTTTTATTATTATTTCACTATTGTTCGTTTAATTTTATTCTTCAGTTACAATAGTTTCAAAAGATATTATACAGGTCAAAAGGTTGTTACTAAGTTATATGATGGCAGCAAACATATAAATATGACAATTAAAACAAGTTATCAAATTTACGACCGTTATTAAATGGAATTGCCCGAATCATTGTGGAGGCATATGCTTTGAGAAATTCTTCTGAATACTTGTGAATTCCATGACAGTAACTCACATTTAATTTTGTAATATTTTTGGCCCAGTCCTCTTCCTGAATGTGCTTCATACAGCTCTTAAATGCAAAATTCTTCTGAAGTGAAGGGCCGTCTGAAGTGACATTCAAGAAAAAGACTGGTCCAAATGTTTCCGTAACTGATTTCATAGACATATATGTACTGATTGTGAGCCAAATACTTTAAGAAACTTTAAATGTCATTCCTGTAAAAAATATTGTAATTTTTATGTAAATTTTTAGTTTATTTTTAATTGTTGTTGACTTCCATTTTAACAAATAAATTATGAAGCGATCCATTGAGATATAGACACAAATTATTCTAAAAAATGCATTGCTACCATACATATCATTTTGCTTTTACATCTTACAGCTTTCGTAGATTTGTATTATATTTAACAGTAACACCATCAACAAACACCAAAAAGTGTATTAAAAAATATTTATGGATTTGAATTACTTGTCTTATTGTACCTACCAACGAAATTTAGAAGTTCATCGAAAACAAAGCTTCCTTTTTAACCTGATGACGTCATCGGCAGCTTTATCGATTTTTTTCAATAATAAATTGCAGAGAATTTTTTGCAAATTTCAGTCCAATCGATGTACAGAAAGTATATCTTTTCTTCTGCAAATTTTCTACTTTTTCTCTTATTATACAATGTTTTGCATTTTTTTACTTTTTATGCTTTGATATGAAATTTACTAACATATTATATTGTCACGGCAATATCAAGGCCCATCAAGGCCGAAACAGCTGTCCTGGGATATCATTTGCAAGTAATATATATAAATATGTAGTAGTTTTTTATCAAATTAAAGCTGTTTATTTATTACTCTTAAACACCTTAAATGGCAGTAACTGCTTTGACAGCGTGAGTACCTTTTAATAAAAAAACAGGCTTACACAATTCTTTTATTCTGCAATTTTTTATTTTTTCTCTTTTTTTTATGCAAAATATATGAATGTTCTTTTCATTGTTTTGATATGAAATATACGACATTTTATATTACTCAGGCAGTGATTATGTCTAGCTGATGAGGCTCAACAAGATTGAAACAGCTCTCCTGGGCTATCCGTTGCGAGTAATATAGATAAGTAGTATATCTAAACCTACGGCAGTAGCTTGTTAGCTCACGCGGCAACAGTAAGGTATATTAGGATATGACAAAAAAGGTCACTTTTCGAACATCTGTCATTTGAAAACTGTATAACATTTTGAAATAATTCTTTTTTTATCCTCTAGTACCTCCAATACTTAAGAGGTCTGACAACTTTCAACTTCATAACTATTACAGATGCTTAGATAAACAACTTCGAAAATCCCAAATATTCTTCTTATTATTATTCTTAATAATATTATTATTATTATTCAGACCCAATAACTACCCCTAAACTTTAATCGATTCTTTTGAAATTTGGAACATATATTGGAAATGTCCCAGAAA
>JAUYWI010053212.1:0-17613 GCA_034780595.1 Parotoplana pacifica
TTTTGCATGTTTGCTGAAGGTGTAGTGAGTATCAAAAGTGATACCTAAAATCTTTGGTGTTTTGTTAAGTGGGATTTGGATGTTGTTTATATGGATTTTTGGAGTATAGTTGGATTGTCATTTGGAATGGAGAGATGTAGGTTGTTAAGTAGGAGTTAAGTGGCTTTGGACAGGGTTTCCACCAAGGAATTGGTATAGGAATTTCAAATTAATAATTCTTCCTGGGAATCATATGGAAATTTAGTCATTTGGGAAGAATTTCAAGAATATAAACCACCAATTGGCTGTTGACTTAAAGGTTTTAGCATTTTATATTATTGTTAAAAGTAGAAAATTGGAGAAGTAATCAGTTTAATGAGTTCAAATATATTAAATGATTTATACATAGCTCTGGTGAAGGCCTATCAACAACAACAAATTGTGCTTGTTTTTCCATATTTATTTTTGTAGTAGTGTTCCCTTTACTATACTGCATTTTCCATCAGTAATGTTTCTAGGACTCTGTTATATTTTGAACCAAGATGAACAGCAAATGGATATGGGTCAATCTTTCTTCAATACTTAGTATTTCTAGAATTCAAAAGTGATAACTATATTATTGACATATCAATTTTTGAAGTTTTGATATTCACTAAATAAAGAAAAATTTGAATGAAAATGATGCTGTTTATTTCCATCCATTTACAAAGGTTAACTTATATGGCATCTAGGTATAAAGAGATTAATTTCATTTGACACTATTAGATAGAAGCTAGCTATTGGTCTAAAAATCTCTACCTTGAGCAATATAAGCAAAGATTTGTAAATGAATAAAAATAAATAGCTTTCAGTTACATAGTTGAAATATTTCCACTCTTTTTGTTTACTAATAATGATTCTTATTTGTTATGATTAAGTTAATAACATAATATTTAAAAAAATCAAAAACTAGTTTATATATTTTTAATTAAAAAAAGTGATAGAAGATATTCAAGATTTAATATACAAATGTAGAATGTTTACTATGTACATAGAATCACAGTATTAACATAGAAATCAACAGTAACATATTATAAATTTTGTTTCAAATAATTAATAATATAATATTCAATAAATTTCAAATTTGATAGTGTAAGATTGGATATTTTATTTAAGGAAATTGCATAGAACTTATTATTATTCTATAAAATGTCTGTTACAACCCAATATTCAGAACAGTTAGTGTGTTGTCTGTGAAGATTGAACTATTTGTGAAAATGTAGATGGCCAATGTAGATTTTATTACATTTGCAAATTAAACAATGTATAATGTTATTACTTTTAGTCAAATTTTGGTTAGGGTATAAACTAGGTCTATTAGATAATTTGTTGGGATGATGTTTTTTTGCCAGAGAGGGCAAGTATTGAGGATGTTATGTAGTTGATACATTAACTCTTCTTTGTCCTCACTTTTTTAGTTTGTTGTCATCCTTGTGGGAGGGAGTCATGAAATCCCCCTAGAATATCAAACTTCCCATGGACTTATTTGAATGAAATTTGAAGCCAGTCTATAATTACTCTAAATGATGTAGAATGGTTTATTATTAGCTTCTGGGTCATTTTAATGTTTTTGGATTGCTTTTATTAATTAAAAATGAATTTTAAAAAATCCATTTTTACATGTATGCCAGGTTGTCCCAAAATCACAGGACCCCAATTTCTGACTTTGGATAAAGTTATGACTTTTTTACTTGGCACATCAAAAGAGTATCAGATAAGAAGTACCTATATATTCCAAATTTGAAAGTATTCCAATATAAAATTCAAATTTTATTATAAAATTTATTTCAATTTTTTATCTACATGTATCATATTTGCATAATATGTTCAATTTTGACATACAAAAATATGAATCAAGTGGCGAATATCTCATTAAAATAATGACTCTCAGGTTCCACACTAAGGGCAACAATCAATCATTTTAAAAACCCTGTAATATACATATGTTAAACAATGGAGTGTCTATAGTGCATTTATCAAATATAGGTTGGTCCAATAAGAATTACCATTTTATATACCCAGATAAAATAAATTATATACATCAATGTTTATTGTGTATCAATAAGCACAATGAATCTAATCTATGATTTAAATTTTTAAAATCAATTTTATATGGTTTTAAACATATGTAGATTAAAACTTTATAAAATATTTTGATGGGTATTGATTTTGATATTGATTTATGAGTATTTTGAAGTTATCTGTTATTGTTGAATTGTAAACTATGGCTGTTCAATACAAAAAAGAGCATGCTAATTTTTTTATAATAACATTGGTTAGATGCAAAATAAAAGCTTCAGAAATTTATGAATTTCTCCATACTGCCTGTGGTGATGAAGTAATATGCAAATAATGAATGAGACAACTGACTAATAAGTTTTGTGGAGAACATCAAGTGATCCAACAAAAGCAAGGATCTGAATGACCTTGAGCATCTAGAACTCAAGCCAATGTTTCTGAAATATGAACACTAATAGACCAGGATCCTCATGTATCTAAAAATGCACTGAGTCATGAAACCAGTATTCCAGAGTCAATGTTCAAAGAATTATCATCAAAGATATTAATTTGTATAGTGTTTGTACACACAAATTGAGTGACAAACAGAACAGGGTTAGAGGAGCTAATTGGATTCTCCAAGAAATAAATGGCACTGTAGTGGTTACAGTAAAGAATTAGCTATACAGGGAACTGATGCCTGCCAGACAAAATGCTTGAGTTTGGGTTGGACTAGGTAGTGACTGTCCTGAAGTTCCAAGATGCATAATTTATATCTGATGAAAAATATCAAATCATTGTTGCCTGTAACTTTCGAGGTAAACATTTTCTTGAGATATTACCCAGAGGTCATGGTATCAATGCTGGTTTGTATTGTGAATTTTTACAAAATCTAATATGCATTCATTGAAGAGAAAACCTGAAAATCATGCACAACAATGATAGACCCAATACTGCCAGAATGACAAGAATTTATTGCAGAGAATGACATTGCTTGACTGGCTCAACCTCCATATTCTCCAGACATGAACTTGCTGGATCGCTTCATCTTTTGTAATATGGAAGCTCAATAAAGAGACCATGTATTTGCTGATATCAATGATACATGAAGATGTTGATTGTCTTCTGCCAAGTGAACTGGCGAAATTCAGATTGGATCTGCAGAGAATCGTGGATAAAGAAGGTTCTTATTTATAGACTGTTTTTATATTATTTTATTGATACTTATGTTAAAAAAGCTTGTTGATTTTGTTTAGATACACAACAATAAGCATTGATGTCTATAATTTATTTTATCTGGGTATATAAAAAGGAAATTTTTATTGGTGTTTATAATTTATTTTTTCTGGTTATATAAACAGAAAATTTTATTGGACCACCCTATACTAACCAATTTCTTCAATATTTGTGTACAGAATCGATTTTTTTGTAAATATATTTTGGCCAAACTTCATTTTTTAGAGGGCCATCTGGGTTTGGCCAAAAGGTTTTAATCCAAAAGATCCCACAACAGAATATAATACCTCAATGCCAACTTTTATGAAAATCGCTTGGACTGTTTTTCAATAAATATCGAAAAATATTAGGGATGACAAGAGGAATATGGGGATATGGCACAACTGTATCAAAAGAGAAATCAAATTCTTATAAAAATTATTAACTGGTATTTGATAAAGCCAAATAGGTGAAATAGTGTATTATGATGTTTTTATTCTAGACCTAATTAATTACTGTAAAATAGCTTGACTTTAAAAAAAATATTGCTATGTTTCACTTGGAGTATTTTGTTTTAGACAACTGGCTTAACAGGATTAGAAGTAGCTGCTAATCCACATGAAGTAAGTAACTCATTTGTTTGTGTTAATTTTAATATGTTTTTTCATTTAGTTGCCAAATAAATTGGAATGGTTTCTGGGCGTTTTTTTTAAATTTCCTATTGTAATTTAATATATTTTACTTGAGAATCACCTCATTTGATTTTGACATTCATAACTTGTTTGTTTGTGTAATGAGATTTAACATGTTCAATTACAATGATTTTCTATTCAAACAATTGTATAAATGATAAATGATATATTTGTAGAGTTGATTTTTGTATTTAATCTAAATTCTATGCAGAAAGCAATCCGCACATCTATTTTTCTAATTCAGATTATATCAATCTTCTCTGTGTTAACGTTCTTTTAGAAACTGAGGATTCTTTATGAAAAAACGTTGAAAGTGTTGGCAAGAATGCCAAAAGAAGCTACATATCGTGCAAGTACAGAAGAAATAGTTCATTCCCGGTTGCAGCAGGTGAATCAGGTATGTTTTAATTTATCTGCTATAATTAGCGATACCTACATGTAATGTGATAGGTTTAGCAAATATGATCATTCGATTTTGTTTTTAAATGCATATCACATTGATTTTTTATTCTTATACATGTTTGTGGTAATTTTAGAGTTAACGTTTCTAAATCAGTAAACATCTTTTGTTTTAAGTCAATTGAATGACATCAGTTATGTATTACAAAAATAATACAAATACAAATTATACAAAATATACCTATTTCCATTGACCCTAATTTGATTTTTGAATTCAGTTATTTGATAATGTGTGTGTTTTTTAAAGAAATAAATTTGTATAACTTTATTTTTCACACTAAGTGAATTCATATTAAATTCTATGATACAAATTTTAGTTGTTTTTACTATTATTGAACACGTTTGAAAACTGACCTTTTAGCAGAAATGTTTTTGAACTTCTTAGTTATTTTTTGTTTTTAACAGCATCATTATTTTGTAGTTTGTTGACAGAATTTTTTTTTCAATTATAGCATAAATCTGTTGATAAATTGGAACAATCTATAAATTGCGGTCAGATCGAAGAAGTTATCGTACAGGTAAAATTTAGTTCATTTTTACTAATTTATTAACTGGTTCTCTTAGCCTTTGTTAGATATACATATCTGACAAAAAAACAGTAGATTTAGGCGCGGGGATGGTAAAAACTACCCCCCCCCCTAAAGATCATATTTGCCGTGGATGGATTGAGCTGAAATTTTGGTACATAGGTACCTTGAAAAGATTCATTGACAGACTTTTTTAAAAACAAAATCAATACTGGAGCCGAACTAGGAGTTGATGACGTCATCAGGTCCAAAATGTCCATCCGATTGACTTCAAATTTGGTGTGTTGGTCTACTAGGCACTCAGTAATACAAATCCATAAAATTATTTTAAAAATATTATTGATTATCGGTTTTTCGTCAAAAAAATCAATAATTTGGGCAACATCACTTAAATGGTTCTAAAATCCAAAACAACATCCATCTTGCTCTAATTTGTAATTTAGAATTAGAAAGGCATGATAAATTATGGACCGAAAACTGGGGTAATTTGAACCCTAGGGCTAATTCGGACAAAAGTATTTTTAAAATCAAATATCCACTGCCAATTTATAACTGCCACACAATCGATTTCAATGCGAATTTGTGAGATTACCTACACATTTGCCTATATAGATCATGTATCTGTGTTGTGTCTAGTTTGCTTAATTGAAGTTTGTCGTTCAAACTAATGCCTCCAAATTAAAGGATCCTCAGCCTATGGCTGATGCCTTCCAAGCAGTTAAGAATGGAATGTCCGTGTCAACTGTAGCAAAGACTTACAATGTATCGAAAACCACTTTGCGTCGTCACAGAAATGGAACTAATCCAATTGGTCGTCCAATAATACTTAAGAAGGCAGAAGATAATGTCATAACCGACACAATGGGGTGTTGGGTTTGACGTCATTGACATTGTCAAAGCATTAGTAAAACAATACCTTGATCAATCAGATCACAAGGTTCTGTGTTTTCAGAATAACTATCCTTGGCTTGACTTTCTGCAATGTTTTATGAAGATACATAATTTAGTGACACATACGGCCGGTAATATTGAGCGATCACGATCAGTAGTTCAAGGACTGAAATTGAAAACTTCTTCGAACTTTGAAAAACCGATGAAGTTTTTCCAGAAAACATTTACAATTATGATGAAACTGCATTAAGTGGTGATCCCGGTGTAGAAAGAAAATTGTTGTTCGTCGTACTACAGGTAGGGTAGAAGTGGTGAAAGAACAATCAAAACAAATATGGTGTGGCAGGGCTGCTGGTGAAGTATTTCTTCCTTTCGTTTGCTGTAAATATCAACATCTGTATGAAGGATGGACTGATGGAGGTCCAGCTGGAACTAAATACAAAATCAGATTGGTTTGAATTTGAAACATTCGACAACTTGTTTTCAAATGATTTTATTCCAAGAGTTCAGGGTCGACATGGACAGAAAGTCTGTGTTGGAGTCATTTCAGTCCCAATGTGGTCAGTGTCGCTAAAACGAAATGCTTATTTCTGTACATTGCCACCAAATGAAACACACATTATGTAGTGTTAAAATCTTTCAAAACATTTTGGCCGATAATCCTGAAATTTTTTGAAAATAAATTCGACAGAAAGCTTTTCCCCAGTTTGTTGAACTAGCTTTGGCAAAAAAATCCAACCGCAGCTACAGCTTATTTTGTGCCCGTGGCCTTTTCCCCCAAAATCCTGCAGAGTCAATGAAGTATCTATATCTGTTGGAAGCATTTTTATCACAAAAATAAAAAATGCTTTGCTCTCAGGTTGCACTCTGTTGACAAAAATCACTATTTTCAAATACCCGTATTATTTATATGTATATAAATTTAAAAAATAAATTTTGTTCGCAGTTATGGGATAAAAATTTTTCGATAGATGTAAAACTGGTAAAATAATGATTGCGGGAACCATTATTAAATTACCTAATAGACCTATTTTATACCCTAACCAAAATTTGACATGTAATAAATAATATTATTTATTGTTTAATTTGCAAATGTAATAAAATCTACATAGGACGAACTAGTCTACCTTTTCTCAAACGGATTAATCTTCACAGACAACAAACAACGATTCTAGATACACCATATTAGGTTGTAGCAGACATTTTGAGAATGTAATAATGATTTTTATGCCATACCGTATATAAAATATCCAATCCTACACAATCTAAATTGAACTTTATCAAATCTCATTTTATTAATTATTTAAAACCCGAACTTAATAATATGTAAATGCTGATTTCTATGTTAATACTTCATTTTCTATATAAAATGTATACCTAGATATCTATTATTTTAACTGATTCTAATGTTAATGTTGATATCTATAACTGTATATTTAAATTTGAATATCGCTATCATTTTTTCGAATTGACAAAAAAGAAACTAGTTTTATATCTATGTTGAATAATGAAGAGTTTCTAACATAAATACCAAATATGTGTAATTTTGACTTCAGGATTGATATTTTAAAAATGGACTTTCAAAGATTTTGGAACTTTAGACCAAAGTGACCTGTTTTAAGGGCCTACTTCCTGCTCTTGGGGTGGTCTGACAAAAAAATGATGTACACCAAAAAGTTTACATAAAAACTTTAATAAAAGTCAGAAAATATCAGGTTGATTGGTTTTGACGCTATATTTGAAAAGGTATTTGGGGAGGTTGTTTTATCCCCCCTCAAATCTACTAAAGGTTCTAATTTAAAGTATCATTTTGAAGATCCAGATATAGTGGTTAAAAATTACAACGATGTGCTCTATTTATATATTTCTAAAACAAACAGTTATTTAATTTCCGGACTATTATGATTAGGTCTGAAAATATGTCGGTAATTTACAGTAGCCTTTTTAGCAATATCCTACCTTAAATAACACTTCTTGATAAACCAGTGAGAATTATATTTCATAAATAAAAACAAAAGTGTCGATTTTGTAAAATAAATAAAGAATATGTGGCAAAATGTATTTGCGATTGGTTAGCTATATGGTTCTATGTATGTGTTTTTTTAGGCTCAAAATGAATTAAGTTTGGCGCGCAAAATGGTTGACTGGAAACCATGGGAACCTTTGGTCAAAGCTGCTCCTTCAAATCAATGGAAATGGCCCATTTGATTTAGATGTCTATGATTTGAATATTGTATTTCCCTGTACCACTTGAACTTGTATAAATCTACCTATAGTAAATTGTGATTATCAGAAGTTAGACTGTAGATATTTGTTGTTTTAGGCCAATTTAGTACATATTCAATTTACAATAAACAAATGAGTAAATTAATTTTTGCATTTTTGCTTATCTATTGTAGTTTGTGTTAATTGTTTTCTTTGTTTGAAATTTAGTTGTGACATGATTAATCACTGTATAAAATTGAATAGACAAAGAATTCTCTGGACAAAAGTGCTACAAAATGTAATGGCGCTACTACTATTTTGGACCACAAACATTATTTAATACAATCCCCGCAAAAAGTAAATGCATACAAAATATTTTGTTGAACATAAATACGTATTTAATCATGTTTAAGTACAATTAACAAATCCTGGGTTAAAGTTAGTAGTCGATGGCGCTATTAGTAGCAAATGGCGACAAATGAACTGGCTGTTTAATGACGGCCGACATTAGAGCTGTTTTAGTTTAGATTGCCAAGCTAAAAAGTTCTATAAATTAATAGCTAATGTTTTTTTAGCCAGTAAATTCAGTGATTTCCAGTAATAAAATAAAATTAGTTTTTGAAGTTTCGAATCTAGCGTCAGGATCTATTCTGTTGTTCCTCAAAAATGTGTTGAGATGGTGAAGTTTCCTGAAGTTGTTTTATATTAAATTTCAGTTTTAACAATGAAAAGTATCTACCTACATATGATTTTCAGGTAGCCCATTTTTACCACCAATTGTTTTGGCCAAATATAATATCAGCATCGATTGGTTCTTGGAATTAATTGAATTTAATGTTATAATGATAAATAATATAACTGCATGTGTTTGACAATCATTTTTTGGAAGAACTACACAAATTTTATTTTACAAATTGTAGTTCTAGTGAAGATAAAAATAACAAAATTTTACTCGTATTTGCATTTACTTGTTCTTATTTACTTTTTAAAATTGTTTTGTAGTATTACATTAATTTAGTTTTGTGATTGCAAATTATGTATATTTCTGTTTCAGTTATGATTGTCAAATTCGGATTGTTTGTCTTGGCTATTGCCATGCTGATGGGTTTTTACCATCGCGGTCCTCCTGATGGTATGGGACCCCGGGGACTATTGGACCCCTTTACAGACGTCTTCTATCGGCTGATGAGGCTGCGTTCGCCGTACAAAGGCAACTCCAAGACGGAGGACAACATGGCCTGGCCCTTATGCCAGGTGAACCCGTTGGATGCCTATAGTCTGGAGAAGCACACACAGCTCGGCCTTCTGGGTCATGTGTTTGATGTGTCCACTAGTCCTCATAACTATGGCAGAAATGGTGCCTATGGTGTGCTAACTGGTTAGTGAGATTGTGATATCTTAGGTTGAAATGTATGTATGTATCTTTTCTGGAGTACCTACTAAGAAAATGTTTTGTCATCTTTATATAAAACATGAACTTTTTTGTTTCATACAACACAACAACTACAAATGTAGAATATGACAATAATACAGTGGCAATAAGTTATTTTATTTCTTATTGGATTTTATACATTGACATTTTGAGTCCTTTAGAAATCAATTGATAAAATTTAGAGCTGATATGCAGAAAATAATCGTCTATAATGCTGGAAATTATCTATCCCTCATTAAAAAATAATTTGAAGATACACTAAGTACTGGGGGAGTCAGTAAATTTGCAGTAACAATGAGAGTGAGATTTGGCTGGCAACGGTTTAGAGATCTGGAATCAGCGCTGTGCGGCTATAGATTGACTCTAGCAATGAAGGGCCAAATGTATAACACATGTGTTGGACCAGGCATAGGTAGTAAGATCAATAGAAGAAAATATCCTACGAAGAGCAGAAAAAGCAATGGGTAGAAATATATGTGGAGTTAAGCAGCGAGATAAGATGAATGCAGAAATATTGATGGAAAAGCTTGCTCTGCAAGAGATCATTGTAGAGGTATTGAGACGCAGCTGTCTAAGATGGTGGGATCAAGTCCTGATAAAAGAGATTAGTGGTGCAAAAGGACATGGAATCGCCAAGTGGAATGGACGAATGGAGGACTCCCAAAGTTGATCTGGAAAAGTATTGCAGATAGAGAATGTCGAAAAGTTGGATTGAAGCTTGCAGTTCATAAAGATAGAAAGCGCTGGAAATCGGTGTGGCCAGTTAGAAAGAATGAGGGTCGACGACTCCATGACAGATGGAAATAAACCGACGTTTTAAAATTAACTGATGATGATACTGTAGCTTTGCCACTTGCAATTGTTGTATACATAAAAAGTTGATGTTTTATATAAATAGGTATGTCAAAACACGATTTTTGATGGGTACCCCCATCAACTCTTTCAATGTTTTACTAACAATGCAGTTGACCTTCCAAGTTGTCGAATTTTTATATTCAAACGTGTAACAATATAATTCGATCCATTTCCATAGATTAGTTTTAAAATATGGTCCTCTGAATAAATTCTTTTTTTGACTGCTTGTAAAAAAGTGATAACCTAATGCATGGAGAATCTCCTTTTTTAATGTTTCTGTTTGTTATAAATAGAAGTATATATTTTGGACAACTGCAAAGTAGATGATAAATATTGAATAGATGGACTAACACCAGAGTTGGTGTTATGGAATATTTTTACTAGAATTAAAAAGTTAGATGATCTCCAATGGAGTTGAAATTTGGAACTAAGCTGGTGCTTTCAATTGACGTTGTATGTACCAAATTTAAGTTCAATTGGAACATATTATCCAATTTTTTATTCAGTCAAAAATATTCAGTAACATCAACCTCGGTTTAGTCCATAAACGTAAACTAAGCCAATGTTTCAGGAAAAGATGCCTCTCGTGCTTTCATTAGTGGTGAATTCAGTAAGAAGGACCTTACCGATAATTTGGATGGAATTTCCACCGCACAATTGGGAGAATTGGTCACCTGGCTTCGACACTTTGGGAAAAAATACAAATGCATTGGTAGGTTAGGTATACTGTGCTATTCATTCTTAATTCTTCAATATAAATCATATAAAGCTGCGACAATATCAGATTGATTTACATAGGCATATGATTATATTTACTTAATATAATGTCATTCATATTTGTTGTGTATTTCAACATAACTATGTTTATGTAGTTGTCGATCGTATTTTATAAAGTTTTAAGAATTAAAATGTGATGCTGACTAGCACCATAGTCAGACACGTAGCCAGGCTTATGAAGGAGCGCTATATTTCTAACTGAGGCTCATTTAATAGCTGCCTCAAGTTTGGACGGGCGCGCCGAGATGAAGGCCTCATACTGGCTACGGACCCGAGTTTCCGTGTAAAAAAATGTGTCCTGTTTTTCTTGATCTTGGAGAATTAAAAAACTATAAAATTTTGTGACTGGAGTTTCTAAGAAGTTTTCTTGTTCTAATTGTCAGGCTACATTCCTGGTCGTTTCTTTGAGCCCAGCGGGGCCTATACCTCGTATTTGCTGAGCATTCGAGAAGCTGGTGAAGCCATCGAACGTCAACGAACTGACCATCTGACCGCCTTTCCCCAGTGCAGTGTTGATACCGATGGCGTCACAAATACTGTGTCTTGTCACCAAACTGCCAAGTAAGCCATGTTTTAGTCTGATAGAAATTTAAGGAACCTTACAATTACATTCTTCTTCTTTTGAGCATCATGGAGATGTTTTGATATAAAAAGTCTGACTCCTTTAAAAAATATTTATTTCAATATCACAATGTTTAAATATAAATTCATAGAGTAGAACTTTGGGGGTCAATTTGATTTGGTGTGTGTGTGTGTGTCAATATCTCAAAAATTACTTGACCGCTTAGATTGACGCTTTCAATAAGAATCTTTAGCTATTGCCATGTAGGTACAAGTTGTTTCAGTTGATCCTACGATGAATATTTTCAGATGAGAAACGTGCTGAGATGATTTTCACGTGTAAAGGGAAAAAATAAAACAACTGATGGAAGAATGAAAAACGGTGCAAAACATACAGTGCTCGAAATTTTCCGGATTTTTGGGATCCATTTTTTATATAAAACAAAAATGTGCAGTAAAACAGACTCTCTCTCCCCACTAACTATCAAAATTTTAAATTTTGTGCTGATTTTGACGCATTTTTAAATAAGGTATGCTTTTAGCTGCATTCTAGATTGTATTTAAAATACCAACAATTTTTAGGTGCTTGTCACCGATAGACAACTTTTCCGCCTGGCCATAGATTTTCCGGGTTTTTATGAGGCGAATTTCTAGTCCTGAAAATGTTTAACACTGATGAATTGCACAGCGATTTCCATGCACAAATTGTAGCTTAGATACACATATTATCTAAAAGTAATTTATAATCTACTGATTTTTTTCCCCTGTAGCAATGGACGAAGGCTGTTGCGTCCTCGCCGCTACTTTGAACCCGGTCGATCCTATCCTCGGTGCGCCTGTGTCCATCCGACTCTTCTGTCCGACGCCCGACTGAAACTCTACCCGGGTTGTGATGAGCAGAGCCATGAATGCTCCTACAACATCAAGGAGCTGCAGATCGAAGACAAATTGGGCAATGAATTGGAGGAAGAATGACGCCACTAATGTGTCTACTTTGGGTTTATTGTATTTGTTTATAGGAGTCTTCTATTGGTTGTGACATTCATGACGCTAAATAACAAAAATTAAAAATACATCTGGTGTTTGCCAGGAATAGCGTTGACCTCTGATATAACGTACAACATATTTTGATCAAGTACATGTACTCAAAATACAGTTGCCTACCTTACTGATTATAAGTTTACAATTTTGTAAGTTCTGCATACCTACTACATGTTTCTTTTATCATTTTTTAACATTTTTGCTTTGTTAGGTTGTACGTTGCGATTCTTATTGTTGAGCTATGTATTCTTTTTTCGTTATTCCTATCAATGATACTATTCCAATTATTTCCCCTTTTTTCTATGAGATGCTGCTTATTCTTTTTGACTGACACATGTGTTGACACTATTCCACTAACTCATATTTCATTTGTCGATATTCAGTTATTCTCCTCATCGGTCGGCTTCGATTTTGCCTTTCTTTACTGTTTACTTCAGTTGTCCATCATCCAGCTAAACTATCTAAATTGTTTTATATCATCTTCTTTTTTTAAAACTAAGTAGTTAACTGTGTACTGTTTTTAAAGGAGTCTCATATTTACTGTATTGACTAATATACGTATACAATTCTAGTGGCCACAAGTTAAAAGCACTCTTGAAAATCTTGAAATTTGTTATTATTTTATCAGTCCTTCCAAATGCTTTGGCTAAGTGTTGTGCCCACTTCAGGTGGGACCTGTATCTCATCTAAAATCATCTGAATAATAGAAGTACATATTTGAATTCAGGTTAAAATTCTGACGAATTTAACATAGATTTGTATAAATTGGTCTCAACATTTTCTCAAAATATCTCTATTAAAAGAATAATGTACAAATTTCAATATTTTCAACAGTTGCCTTAACTCTGTGACACAGTTTTGTTGTATTTATCTAGTGTAACCAATTTTATCTACTACTAGTCTGAACTGCGTAGCCCATATTATGTTAATAGAATATGGATTTTTAAATTTTCATTTTGAACTTGTTCAACCGGTCCAAGCTCATTTAGCTATTGGACATTATTTTATATTTTGGACACAATTACTTACTTGCTTTTCTACCTTTTATATGGTCCCTACATTGACAATTTTACACCCTGTTCCACAAGCCACATTCAAATTGGTGAAGAAATGTGTAGGGGTCTTCAAAAATGTCAGTTTTTATTTTTTTAATGTCAATTTTTTACAAAATATTCACAAAGAAATGTATTTTCCTTTTTGATCGCTTCAAAATTTTGGTAACTTCTCTACCCAGTTTATTGCGTGTAAACTGTCCGAGATAACCTTCCAGGAATTGTAGCAGAGTTTCGATCAACAAACTCTAAATTAGCTCTTTCCATCTCCATATTGTGGAATATGATACACTAAATGGCATAAAATTTGCTACGAAACATTATTTCACAAAATCAAATTTCCGTTAGCATCCAATGCTAGCTTTATGCAGCCAGCCACATTTCAATGTCTATAGCCAAATTTAGCTAACACAGTTATCAAGGTTGTGTAGTATCATTGAATTTTGAAAATTCACTTTTAATTTCCTATATTTTTTTCTACCTTAATCTAGTTTAAATTTAATATTGTCGCAAAATGTATGTCATTTACATAGTGTATCTATCACATAGGTTCATGTCCGGAGAATAAGGAGGCTGATCAATATATTGTCATGGAGACCGTTATTAATCAGTTGGGCGTTATCATGCAATATGGTAAGTCCTTGGAGACGAATGGTTATTTTTTTTAAAGAATTCAACCTAACGCTCATTGTTCATATTTTCTCCTGGTTCTAGGACTTCAAAGTATTAGTCAGCTCTAAAACTCATGCCAACAATAATGTGGATTTTTTGGCAGATATCGTAAGTTGTGAAATTGTTGGATGATCATGAATGGAGTTCCCCCATGCTCTCACATTCTGTTGGGGTGGATGATGTTTACTGTAAATCCATTTCTCATCGATGACAACAACATTGCATGTTATCTCGCCCAGAATTCGTACTTAAATACTTGTTTAGAATACTCTGGACTGCTATCATGTAAATTCAAAACAGCACTCATGTAAGCTATCGAAATGGAAGGATCTTCCTCTATTTACTTTTGCACAGCTTCCACATTCTCCGGAGTTCGTGAAGTCGTCGTCGACCAGAACCCTCTTTTCTTTTCACTGTTTCACGTTCATCTCCTTTGCTATGCGTTGGACATGCCTTAAACTGCAGATATTTTCCAGTCAATAGTTTCTCGTGTATTCTAACAACCAATGTCCTATTTCTGATTTCAGTTAAACTATAAAAGTTTACACATTCAGGTGATGCATTTATAATATTAACAGCAGCTTCCAATACTAGGAGTCAGAGATTCAATTCAAATATTTATAAATTTAAATGAATATTTATTTCGATTTATATACCAGTAGAAATCGCCAATATGGCTAGTCATTTATATCGATTTACACAATAGAAATCTTCATGTGGCTAGTCATTTCTCATATAGATCAAAAACGATTTTTTTTGCAACCCCTATAATATAATAATAAGTCTGAGTATTTATTTAGAAAGTATATTAAAATAAAAACCGACTTTTTTTATAAAGACCCCTACATTTATTATTTGCCGAAAAATATCTGATAGATTAAATCCAAAATATTAATAGTGCGTTCTGAAGACATTTTGTGTTATACTAATGATAATATATGTATATTTCAATTGCACACCCGCCATAACTAAAATAGTTATAGCTGGTGTATGAATTGAATTGTATTATCATTTAATAAAATTCTATTTTTGTTGTCAACATTTTATACATAGGCATTTGTACGTATGTAGTTTTTAACCGATATTCCCTATATGTAGCTAGGTGCAATATTATTATTGATATATTTTTTATATGTATTCAACACCATTGTGTTTTTTAAACTCAAAATATACAATCTTTTTTATAAATAATTTATTGTTTTTAGATGAATTTTACGACTTTAATAAACATATAAAGTAATTTTTACTATTTCTTGTTTTAACTAAGAAAATAATATCTCAAAATTGGTATGAAAGTCAATTTAGCAAAAATGAAAATATCGACATGTTGAAATGGGTTGTTCAATGTGTTTTAGCACATCCCGCCGATTAAAAATCCATGGACTATTTTTATCATTATCGATGGACTGTTTCAAATCTGAATTTCAACTATTGTTCTTTATTATAAGTAATTTAAGCATGATTTATCCTGGTATCATATGCGATTGCCAGTGATTGTGAAAAAGGAAGAGCTTAGTAAAGAACCACCTCGAGAGACTGCAAGAGATTTACTCAAACATTGTGTTTTACCCAGGACTAGAAAGAGAAATAGTCAAGAAAAGGTTGAAGATGTCAAAAGCAAGTATAGCTACTGCACTTATGGATGGAACCTGTAAGTCACAAAGAGATGCATCCAGTCGTTTTAGCGTAAGTCAACCCTCTGTATGTCGAATAGTAAAAGAAAAGAATGTGAAAGCCACATTTATGCAGTTACAATAATTAAAAAAAGAGGATTTTGCTAAAAGATTAACGTTCTAACATTGAAGAATATGCGATACATTCATCAGAGATTTCAACAAGATAGCATCCACCGTTTATTGGACATTACGAGCTCGGTATTATCTCAATGAAAATTTAAAGGAGAGGTGGATTGGTCGATCTGGGCCTATTGAATGTCCACCAAAAAGCCCAGATCTTAGTTTGTATAAATGATTTCGTTTTATGGAATATTTGCGAGACAATGTTTTCAAAGAGCTATGGGCACTTACACTAGAATTGGTTGAAAGGTGTGAAATTTTAAGCACTTATATGATAAATAATTAAATTTTATAAGCGTTGTCGCTTATGTGCGATTTTATATTTTTATTATCTAATTTTAAAATATTTTCTAATTCATGTATCGTGTATTCTACATATTGCTACTCTAAATAAATGATTTAAAAATGCATAATATTCTAAATCAGTGAGATGTGCTGAATCACCCTGTATATCAAAATGGCTTTTTGAAATTATGAAAATATGAAAAATAATTTTATAGAAGTACCCAACACTGGAATATTTTCCGCTTTTTATCCGTTTAAATGACCTACTCTTACTGAAACTCGCATCAAAGTAGGTTTCATTATTTCTAATGCTTTCCTAATTCTAAATCTCAAATTTGAACAGGATAGAATGTTTTATTTTTAGAGCAATTTAAATAATTGTACCAAAATTTGTTTAATTAATATTTGTGTCAGATTAAAACTCTTAGGATCGTAATAGCATGACTTTTTGAGGTCCTCCGACTACCATTTTGATTTATTTTTGGACTTAATGACGCCTCAGTCATATGTCTGTAATATGGAACTTTCTAAATAATAGTACCACACTGGAATACGTCGCACCAAAAATTGTATCTGTTTTTATATGCAATGGTGCATAATATTTTACTTAAATCAACCAGTGGTTGGCCCTAAAATGCCATTGTCGCATTCTCTGTGGTTGGGATAGTGAAGGCTGGCTTGAAATGAGGTTAATCAGTACTTGATTGGACCACCTCTAGCTTCCACAAGACGAAGTCTGCGAGGCATTGTGAGTCAATCAATTCATCTATGAACTCTTCTTGAGGGGCCTCTCGCCATTTTTGGAGGGTTGTCTGCCATAGGTTTTCCAAGCCTATGCGCTTTGATAAGGGACCACATGTTCTCAATGGGATTTAGGTCGGGTGATTGTACTGGCCAAGGGAGAAGGATAAATCCAAGTTCTTGAATTGTTTGGGTGGTGCATTGTCGTGTTGGTAGATTATACCCGCTACTGGCAGATTCAGTGGCTGAATATGGGTCCGGAGAAGATCGCAGTACACCTCAAAATTGACCCTCGGTGGTGTTCTGGCAAGCAGTCGGTGATTCGCTGAAGATATCGCTCCCAAAACCATTACTCCACCAGACAAATGCACTGTCGGCCTAGTATATCCACGTTGA
>JAUYWI010053223.1:0-17608 GCA_034780595.1 Parotoplana pacifica
TTATTTCCGGCGATTAAAAATGGTATGCGTCTGCTTACAGTAACGACGGGCAATGCCCTTTTGCCGGAGGTGGTCAAACGGGCATTGCCCGGCTGCCGTGCGCAAAGGGTTAATGAGTGCCTAATGGATATACAGACAAAATGTTTGGCCCTCTATGACGTCATCGACACTAGCTCGGGTCGCTATTGATTTTTTTCTATAAAATATCGTTTACCCTAAACCATTCCAAATTACAGCTCAATCTATCCATGGGAAATATGATATTTAGGGGGTCTAGACCCCATTTATCAGGCGCATATAAAAATAGGGTTATCAATGAAGGGTTAATTTAATCATTTCATTGTTTTGTTGTTTGAAATGGTGATATTCTCGGATGTTTAGTTTATTTTGAGTTCTAACTCTCGATGAATTATTCCACTACAATTGGGTCGGTGTTTGTTTTAAGAGGCATTATGTTCTTTCTGCAGTGAGCTGAATTCTTTCTAAATCATAGCATATCGTTCTATGTATATAGGTACTTTGAAGTGCAGGTTTATCTTATAGAAATTTATTTATCGAAGTATTACCTATGTTGTGTCTTGGTAGAAACTAAAACCTAATTTAGTTTAATTAATACAAAAAAAAGTGTGTAATAATTATAATTTGTTTTGCGAAAAAATTGTCTTTATCATTTGGAAACCAAGGTGACGCCAAATTTATTTTCAAATCTATTGATTAGTTTTGGACTGCAACTATACGAATTTTGTGATGTTTTTGGCGATTTAGAACTCAACTAAAATGTGTCTTTAGTAGAAAAGCTATCGCCCACCAACTAACTGATGCTACCAAACCAGTTGGCTGTTTGAAATAAAACTAAATTTAAATTATGAATGCGAGACAAGATTGAACACCGGATCAGTGAAATCACAAATCTAGACAGATAGCTGACCACCACAGTCGAGAATGCATTTATAAAAAAAATTCAATATTATTTGCTTATGGAAGGTTAGAAAACATTTTAGTTCAGTTGTTTCAGACAAAAGGATAGCGCAAATAAGTTTATTTTACTTTTGAGTACTGAAAACTATGGCGCTACATTATAAGCCGATATTGAGAATGGCGTTTTGCTTACTTGCTTAATTGACTTGTATTTTATTAACCATTTTGATTCAACAAACAAGAATCATATTTTTGTTTACTAAAAATAGTAGAAACTGGTTTGGTTTGAGAGGAATGTAATATTTACCATTACGTTAGGTATTATAGACTTGTTGAAGATGTTGCATTGATTTTTTGCTGTAGATTTGTTAGGAAAGTTAAAATGCAATATAATATATACATTAAAAAATGATATTGCTCTGTGTTATTAAAATTTAATATTGACTAAACAATGCTGTTATATAGGATGCCGTTATGATTACTTTGTAACTGTACATACATTATCTACATTAAATTTTTGCGCACAGGGAAACAACACTCATCGATATATACATAGCTACGAGTACCATAATTAGATATGAATAGATCCATTTGTATTCCGTAGACTACCGATTGTTATTTATCAACATAATTATATTGTGCCCAGCCTAGAATTATTTTTAGTATTAGGCGGGCACTGATGAATGTAGGTATATTTGAATGACACTAATTTAATTTATGAATTTGAGTATTTATAATATTTCTGGACCAAAATCGATCGTAGATATGATTTCTTTATACCCTGGCCTAATGAGATTTTGTGATAAATTTAAATTTAATTTTTGTACAATTTTCAATTACGTTTTCCAATTAGGTCCCTAGTAATATGTGGGAAATATTTAATTATTTTGAGTTCAATGAAAAAAAAACTGCAATGAAATTAATTGTATGTGATCGACTATATGATCAGCTAGCCACACTTGCAGATATTTATCAGCCGTTGCTTGCGATTCATAGCTATCTTGTCCATCATATGTCTCCAACCAGTCCTGTTCTTTGCTTGGGATACAAGTTCACTCCAACTAATTGTGGCGATATCCTTGATGTTAGCGATCCAGCGAGAGCGTTGTCTTCCTCTTCTTCTGTTGCTATTCGTTTTCCATATTGTTTTTTATCTCTTCTGAGAATGTGGCCAAGATATTTGAGTTGTTGTCTTATGATTCTTGCTTTAAGAGTCATTTTCGGGCGGATTGTGTCGATAATTTGATAATTCTTTTTCTTTTGGTCCACGGGATCAGGAATATTCTTTTGTATTACCAGAGTTCAAAAGCATCGATGCGTTTCCTTTCCTTTTTGTGGATCACTCAAGATTCGCAGCCATACATGATGATCGAGAAGATTAAGGATTCTAACAGCCTGACTTTGATGTCGTTGTCTTTCCAGACGACGTTCAAGTTGGCAACTGCTGTTCTTCCCTCTTATGGATTTCTGTGACGAGGAAAGAAAATTGGTCAACTTGGTCGATATTTTTGCCACATTTGATGGTGTCTTCAGGTTCTCTTGTGAAGATTATTTTGGTCTTTTTTAGTTTGAGTGAAAGACCAGCTTTGAGCCTCTTGTTCTTGAGTGATTAACCATTTTTTTATTTCTTTGAAGTTGGTGGCAATCACAGTTGTGTATCGAAAATTTATAATGTTTTTTCCTTCTAGTTTAAGGCATCGAGCTCTATGAAGATTGGCTTTTCTCATTATTCTTTCAGCGTAAAGATTGAATAGGTAAGGTGATAGGATACAGCCTTGTCTTACTCCTTTGCCTATGCCAAATTCTTTGCTTTCGCCGAATCTGTTCTGACTTGGGCCATTTGGTTGTCATAAAGGTTATTGAGAATATTGATCAGGTGCTATGAGATGGCCATTTCTCTGAGTGTTGTCCATAACAGCAGCCCCTAAATAGTCTTGAAGCACCTTAATATATATTTATAATTATTTTAAAATAAATTCTATAATAAATATTTTTTTTAATAATTTATTTTAAAATGTCTTTTAAATATATGTACTTATTTAAAAAATTACAAATCAAGTTTATATTCTATAATGAATCAAAATGTAAATCTGGTTAAAAGAGGTGTGTTTTGATTCAATTTAAATTTATCCGAAGTCTGAAGTGTTATGCTATGGGCAAAATATTTAAAAGAACATTTTGCCTAAAAAATATAAAACTTGTTAGTTTTTAATCACTCTAAGGTGTATATTTCAGGTGGATGGAGTTCACCCACTTTTTGATTCTACACTCGCCCAAGGATATTTATTAAGTAGCACTTATTATATTGCACTCTTTTAAAACGCTTTGTCGCGACTTATGGACAATGAACAAACAACTTAAGGACGACGCATAACTTTTGGATAAATTGATCTCTCCATGTAATACTCAATTTTAGGAACAATTTTAAACAATATTAGACAACCTAAGCTACCTTTACTGTTAAACCTTTTGTAATTTTTAACTGCTATGTACAAGTACATATAGAATGGTGGTCTTAATTATCTTTATGACGCTAAAAGTAATTCATTCATTAAATAAAGTTATAATATATTCACTGTATGTATGCATCTATTAAATTTTTTAATTGATCTTAGATTTTGAAGAATTGTTTTAAGTATGTTGTGGGTAGGTACTAAGAACTACTTATTGGGTAGGAATTGCAAGTAAATATAAGATAGAAACACTTAAAATGTCCATGTCATATTTTATACATAGATTTTAATATAGGGTTCCGTTTTTTTACTTTCAGGGAGATATGTAGAGCTGCCGTAATTGCATACCACTTGTCAGCTATATTAAATATATTTAGCAGAAGCTTTATAATTAATTTCTGATAATTATGAGACGTTTATCTAAATGAAAGAAACAAAATAAGACAGGAAATTACTTTTGGAAACAGATTTCATTCTAGATAATTAAACTTTGAAATATAATGCTAGAATATTTTTATTTTATATTTTAGTAGATTTGCTTTTACGTGCATTTTTACATAATTTATATGTTTTTAAATTACTTTTTGCTAGAATTTGAATTTAAAACACAAATTGACACTTGTTATGTTGTTGAGTTGCTGTTTTGTTTTAATTTATAAATTCAACATGTTCTTTTTGTTTGTTTTTTTAAAGTGATTTTTATCATTTGAAAAAACGCAATTTTGAAAACATGTTTTAAAGACTACTTACTAAGCTTAGCTGGAAATTTGAAGAATGAAGATATTTATAGTTTGTTGAGCTCTCGTGCAAGTCTTTATAACTCCAACTTTAGTCGCACGACAGCCACGCCACGGGATGAATTTTATTTTGCCATAGTTTGGTTTTTACTCCTGCTCATTTTGACTTTTTTTAATATTAAACAGCACATTTTGATATAGCAGGTAATTAAAAGTCGTTAATATACATCTAGAGACACTTTACTCACTAATTTAATTATATGAACTCCATTATAGCTCATCTTTGGCCCAAATCATCAATATTGTTAATCAGATTTTCTATTAAGTAGGCATATATTTTCTATTATCATACATATTATTAGTTCATTTGGATATCTATGTACATGTTCATAATGTCTGTTTTACAGTCAAACAGTTTATAGATGTTTATTTCCGTTCTTACATATTTGAGGTGTACAATCAATCAATCAATCACATGGTTTGACATCATTTTTGGACATGAGTGACCAATGGCGCATAAATTGGAATTATATTCGTTGTGAATAATTTGATTAAGTAAATATCTAAAAATATCTTATGTATTTTTACACGGGAACTGTAACTTAATTATTTTCATAAAGAATTAAAATCGTTAATAGTTTTCAATAAATCAATAGTTTGTTTAACTCATGTTTGTATACAATCATAGGAATTAATGTCATCAAAGTTAATTACGCCGGGCCCATAGCTCGGATTAAACGCTCAAGGGCGCTACTAATACAGCCTTTACTAAATTTTGATGACCGGACAAAAACACAATAGTGGACACCAAATGCAGAGTTTTAACACTCTAATGGGTTCTTAAAAAGAAACCAATCAATTATATTAATAGTGGCTATAAGCTAAAACATGTACCTAGTGAATGATTGCAACATTTTATTAGTGATATACGAGGATTCATAGTTAGCAATATTTTAACATAATTTTAGACCTTTTGTTTACATTAACATACTAGGTATTATTTTTTCTGAATTAATTTCGCTCTCATTCCTGGACTATTTAGAATCCTATGAACAACAATACAGGTCGTAACATTAAGTATATAAATTTTAAAACATTTCGTCATTTTTCTTTCAAGGAACTGGTTGTAAAATTCAGATTAATTGTACATTAGACAGCATACCGCTATATGAACTATAGCAGGCTTGAATGCAGGATTTTTTCGAAAGGGGGACAAGATTTTTGAGGGAGCCATATTTTAATGGGGGGGGAGGTGTTTGAATCTCCTGTAGCATATGGCTACGCTTGACAGTATATGACCTAGAATGCATTTAAAAGCCTTTATTAATTCCTATGACGCTAAATTGTACACACAAAAATGACCAAAAATATTTTAGATTCTCGAGGGGGGGGGGGGCTGGACGTGCCTCCTATGCCCCCTGGATCTGCCCATGTATAGCATTGTACATTGGATCCGAAAAGATTTATTTAAAATATGAATAAAGCAATTGTTTTGGTTGTATTCGAATTTAATTATTTTGTTTTATTAGTCAATGCCATAATTATCAGATTTAAGTAACAGCTTGAACAAATCGAACATAATATCAGATCCAATGTAGTAAAGGGGAACTACTTAGTTGATTTTTCTGACATTAATTCAAAGTAAACAGCTGTTTGATTGGTTTTTCTATCATATTATAACTTGGTCACTTATTTTACTTTGGTAATTAAAATTTCTTATGTTCTTCAAATTTGATCATATTTATTTAAAAGATAGGTAGCCATTTTGATTTTCCCCTTTGTCTGATGTACCTAGATTTTTTTCAATATTAACGATGATCAAAACTGGATGTAGAGAACAAAAGGTTTATGCAATGATATTAATTATTAATTACTATGTTGTTTGATGTTGTTTATTAAGAGACAAACGAATTTACATACCTAAAGAAAGAAACCCAGAAACCTAGAGCTTCAGTACCTCATTGCTCAAATTACACCACATTGATTCATATGGGTACTTAATATGTAAAATTCATTATTATGATATGGCTAATCTGGTTCGATTTAAAAAACTTTTGAAGTACTGTAGCTAAAAAAAGCGGCATTGTTACATCTCCATAATGTTATTTTGACTGGTGAAACAGATATCGAATTTTTCTATGGATCTCTATTATTTTACATTTCTAGTCACAGAACTTTTATCTACACTTTTTAAACTGTCTAATATTATAGTTAATTGATTTTTATGAGAATTTCAGTTCAATTTTTGAATGTTAAGATGTGCAAATTCTTCCTTTTTGATTAAAGTTATTTTTGACGTTCTAATTGGCTAGTACTTAACTCTAAAAGTATTATAGCTACCTATAACTATGCCATATATTATGTACATAGAATTTTTTGATTACTTTTGACATGTTGAAATGGATTTATTCACGTTTGGTCCTCAGATAATTTCTATAGTATTCTATTAGCGTACCTATATACATTTTCCTGTAGGCATGTTGTTTTATTTTTTTTCTACTTCAACATTGCTTACAGTTGTCTATTTGAATGTCTTACTGTGTTTGTGTGGGCGGACGAATTTGCTCAACTTGATTTATTTGACAATATTCTGTATAAATTTACAAATGTTTAGTAAATTAGGTGTGTACTAAACACCACATGCAGTATAGGTTTACCATGAGTATAATATAGTTAATATCAATGCTCTTAATTTCTTTCCAAATGACCAAATTTGCTTCTTAGTTTTTAATACAAAAATCGATAGATTAGTTTTTCTTTGTAGTCGGTAGGCAACGATTTGTTTGTTAACATTACATAGCATATTTGATGATTTTATTGTTGTAAGTTTTAAATTTTTCATAACAATACCTACTTTATAAATTCTAAAATTAATGCAGGCAATAGGTATAGAAATTATGAGATGTGGTTTTTAATTTATATTGAGTAATAGATAAAAATAAATATTACGAATATCTATTGAAATATTGTTATCAAAAGTTTTAATTATAATGTCATTTGTACTTAGATATTTCTGCATTGGTCCATATATGTCGAATTCTAATTAGTCATTATAGAAAAAGCGCTATGCATATTTTATCTATACTACAAAATTTTATATTCTTAAACTCATAGTAGTCATTTTATCGCTATAAATGTGTAGATAGGGATATAACACTTCAAAAGTATATGGCTTATGTATTGATTTTTTAATATTAGGTAGTTTTTTCAATATTTATTGTTATAATTATACTGCCTTCTGTATGACACTCATGTGAAACGAGTTTATTCTATACTACTAGATCAACTATTTATCTAAACTCAAACATTATGTGTATCATATCGACTAAAATTGTTTCTTTAAAAAATAAAAATATGCACATATAGCTTCATTAGTGACTAGCAGATGAAGCTATTTTAAACGTAATTTGGATACACTTTTCTAACTTATTATTTTAATATTGAATATCATAATTATGTAGACTGAATTGATCTAATTAGACGTACTTTAATAGTATTTACAGTTTGGCATTCTTGTGCTAAAAAATTTATGTTTGCCTAATGATTAGATACAATACATATTCTCAGAAGATTTAATGATGATAATATGGTCAGCAGCCTACCTGCATATGTATATTAAGACCAAAAATGTTTGTTAACTCAACTTTTATAAGTAGTGAATCAATTTTCTATTGTATTTTTTCAGCTAACTGTTATTTTAAAATATTAAAGTAAACTAAATGAATAGCATTGTTAAAGTGTTACATTAGCTAAAGTTGCTTGATGTTATGTAATATTGGCACCCTTAGAAACAGTAAATAGAAAATAGATTAAATTCATGTCATATATGGTAACAAGTTTCATGTAATCAAATATCCAAAAATCATTGTTTAAAGGGATATATTTGTAAAATTTCTTTGTTCCTATAGAATATTGGCGATCTTAACAACAGTTGCTATGTGGAAAGTAAATTAAATTGAAGTTCATATTGGTGGCTATTAAGGTTTAATTTAGTCTAATACTCATAGAAACATTCTTAAAAGGGGTAAATTTGAATGAGAAATATTGGAATCCTTAGCAACAGTTGCTAAGCGGAAAGTAAATTAAAAGAAAGTTCTTATACCTTTTTGTGTACCTATATTTCCACTCGGATTTTGCATTGTACACAATTGTGTCAATAATAATTATTATTATATATTTTATGGAAACTAATCTTTCATGTACCCAAATATCCCAAAATAATTCTCTAAAGGGATACATTTGTAAATATTCTTTGTTGCTATGCTATATGCGTTTTATATACCCATATAAGCATTCTCAAAAGGGATAGATTTGTTTTAATAAATTTATTACTATGTAGTATTGGAGTCAGAAAGAGTTGTCATATGGAAAATTGATTAAATTCAACTTCATATATCTAGGTATTGGTAACTAAGGTTATTAACATTTATTTCTAAAATCTTTAACATAGAAAATTCCAATGCCCTGAATTGCTTTATTTTGCCCCAAATTCAGATTACCGATCTAGTTATAAAATATAATTTAATATCTGTGAAATGCCAATGGAAACATTGTTAAAGGGGATAAATTTGTAAAACAATGCTTGTAGCTACTTGGAGTCCCATCACAGATTTCAGAATTTTTTGTTGTTGAAATACACTGAATTTAAATAGGAAATGTTATTAAAAGGAAACTATATAGTATCTAAAGTGTCTTATTTCGAATAGCTTAATCCTAATAATTTTTAAATATGTAGATTAGTATATAAAAATATAATATTTCAAGTTGATTGTACATTTACTCTAATCATCAACTAACGATTTTCATGTCAATATGTAGAAATCGAGTAACGCATGGATTGATAAATCAACTTATTTGAAAATACTCATGTCTGGTTTCATTTGTGTATGTATTGCTTACATATCCTAGGAAATTACTCACAATATCTATCATCATCTTGATAACTTTAATATCAGGACAGATATACAAAATACATTATTTTGTAGCTATAAAAATAAAATCAAGTTGAATTGAATAAGTTCTCAACTAGAAAATTAATTATTTATGTTATATAGAAGGCGTTGGGTTTTAAATTGGAAAAACATTCATAAATGTTTACTTCATTTGTTTTTGTGGTACTTAAGTAACTTATTTGATAAAAAAATCATTTTAAAGTTTTGGTTTTAATCAATTTCTGTATTCAATTAGCTCTTATTTTTATTTTAGAATGAAAGTTATTTCAGCTAAATTCGCAGTTAAATTTTCGAATTGAGGATTTCCATAGACTGTATTCTGAACTTGGTTGGAATCACGGATTTTCGACTACATACTTATGGAGAATCCAGCATTGTCCGTAGCTGAAGATCCCCAAATACCTTTGGTTGGTCTCAACAACGGTGCTATTAAAAAGTATGGAGGTGATGATTCTCAAACAGGCCAGGATGATACCAAAAAGAAGGATAAACATATTGCATCTCAGAATTCGCAAGATGCTAACCCGGATGCCGGTGGGAGTACAAGCCGTTTTCGTTTATCGGGCTTTCCTAGAAAAGAGGCCAAACGGAAATCTACCTTTGAAAATGTTGGTGCGCGGTTAGCATATAGAAAAGAATTGTTTGCGAGACGCAAAGTGATTGCGGATATCTCATTATTTTTTGCTATGTTGGGCATAGGTTTTATGATTATTGATACAGAGTTGTCTATTGGCCATGTTTATAAGAAGTCTAATATTGCCTCAATTCTTATAAAGTCTGGAATTTCACTGACAACATTTATTCTACTTGGATTTATTCTCTGGTATCACAAACTAGATGTAATGATATTTATGATCGATAATGGGATGGATGACTGGAGGTTAGCAATGTCTGTTTCGCGCATCTTTCGAGTTGGCTTGGAGGTTTTTATCTGCGCTATTCATCCAATTCCTGGAGATCATGAGTTTACATGGGCAACTTTTAGTCCACTTCGGACGGAACCAGTTTCACAAAAAGTTCCAGTTGATGTTTTATTATCACTTCCAATGTTTTTACGTTTTTTTATTGTATGTCGAGTATTGATGTTGCATTCTCGTCTATACCAGGATGCTTCCTCACAGAGTCTAGGTGCGCTAAATAGGATTCATTTCAATTTCAAGTTCATCTTCAAATCGTTGATGAATCTTTACCCGGAGTATGTGCTCACAATTCTTATTAGTTTCCTATTTCTCTGGGCAAGTTGGGCGATGAGAGCTTGTGAAATGTATCACGAGGATTTAAAACAGAATTTCTTTAATAGCATGTGGCTGATCGCTATCACCTTCTTATCAGTTGGATATGGTGACATCACACCGGCATCTTACTGTGGGCGTGGCATTGCAGTTTTGACAGGTAAGTGAAAAACTTATTGAACTTCTCCAATTAAGGGAATGCCTATTAGATATTTAAAATTTAAACAAAATTTTATTTACAAGTTGTCCTGAAGGCCGATACGTAGATATGCAGTAACTTTTATACCTACATTTCTATCGTTTAATTGGAGGTTAAAACAATCAATTATTTTTTTACGAGACTAATTTAAAATTAGTTATATTTCTTTCAAATTTCAGTAAGTTGTAAAGCAATAGTTCCATAAACTACTATCGACAATTTCATTTAAAAATATTATCAAATTTGTTGTGAAAAAAATTGCCCACATAGTGTGAAAATTGTATATACAGGGTATTAAGAAAGTTAATAGCTTATAATATAGATTATAAAAATTAAGAATTAATCTTAATAGAAACAATAACTAACCATACTTTTCAAAATGTCCACCCTCATGTAATATGCATTTTCTGAGTCGTTCTTGAACACTTCGGAAAACTGTTTGACATGCTTCGATATCAATCATCGAAAATTGTTCTTGAATTATACTAAAACTTCAATGTTAGGTACGACCTTGCATTTCATGAATGTTGTACTCTTCAGTTAACTTGTTTGGGCAGCGTATTCATTATTCATGTAATAAAATTTAATTGCTGAAATTGGCTGCAGTTTAATCATGCGGAAAGCCAAAATTTATTAAATATTTAATTTATTATGCATTAATAAATTATTGATTATTTTATAAATCTGTGTTCATAGAGTTATTTATAGAATCTATAAATTAATGAATCACCGATTGGGTAGCCCATCATTTTCATGATCAAAATCGGGCGTAACTTTCTTAACATGCTGAATTTTGATGGAAATTGAGAATTTAATTTCTTAATTAAATATGAATACATAGTTCATTGGAATTCCTTCATATTTTGTATATCTATTCTTCATCATCATTATCATCATTTATTTTTTAAGAGGTCTGTTTATTTCCCTCTGACAGCGAGTCACCGACCCTCATTCATTCCAACTGGCTGCACCAATTTTCCAGCGCTTTCCTATCTTCATGATCCCCAAGCTTCAATCCTACCTTTCGACATGCTTTCTCTGCCATATTTTTCAGGTCAACTTTGGCCGCCCTCTTTCCATCGTCCCTTCCACTTCGAGATTCCATATCCCTCTATTTACACCTCAATTCTCTTCCTTTCTCTGGACGTGACCACACCATCTTAGAAAGCTGCGTCGCACTACCTCTACAATGGACTCTCGCAGACCAAGCTTTTTCATCAACAATTCGGAATTCATCTTATCTCGCTGCTTAACTCCACATATCTTTCTAACCATAGTCTTTTCTGCCCTCTTAGAAGATTTTCTTCTATTGATTTTACTACCCATATCTCTGCTGCATATATAATTACTGGCCTAACACATGTGCTATATGTTTGCCCTTCGTTGATAGAGTCAATCTATAGCCGCACAGCACTGATTCCAGATCTCTAAACCTTTGCCAGCCAAATCACACTCTGTTTGTTACTGCCCATTTGCTGCCTCCTGCACGTAGTGTATCTCCCGAGTAACAAAATTCCTTCACTCTATCAAGGTCCTTTAACACCTTTTCTTCTATCTTTCCATGCTCTGTAGCACTTCTATTAGACTCATTTCCATGCATACATTTCTTGCTCTTGAAATCAGTAGTTATTGAGATAGTGACTCTCTTCTTTCCAGAGTATCTACCGGGGATCCACTTTTCACACTTTCTGCACCGCAATGAGTATATAACAAGTCAAAATGCCATAGATTTATACAAAATTAGAATGAGAAATTGAGACCCGGCCGACACGTTAATTTTTTTTCAAAACATACGAAGCAAATTTGATCATTTAGAGCTCTTTGATTGTGATAAGATTATTTAAAATGTATACCTGCAACTATAAAGGGAACCGAAATTTCTAATACCTAAATTATTTTAAATAATATTTTAATTTTAAATCTCAAATTTGAGTAAGATAGGTTGTTCCCATTACATTCTTGAGCTGAGTATTCGATATGTTTTTTTAAAAATTAGGATTTGTTTTACCTTCACACCAAATTTGGAGTTAATCGGACAAAGTATAATTTTTAGACCTGGTAGCATCATTGGATAGATTTTTCGGCTCTCATATCGATTTTTAAAACAAGTTTTTGTTGATGAAACTGTATACCAAATTTCAGTCCAATTCATTTACATTTAGTATGATATCCTATTCTTGGTGTTTGCCTACCCCCTTTGTTATCGATGGTATATTGTAAAAAAAGGCCCATCTACGAAGGGTTATTGCCTTTAACAAAGATTTATAACAGATTTTAAAAAACGTTCAATATCTATGGCTGCTAATGTCACTTTTTATTTACATATTTTCAAACTAAATGTCTATACAAACTATCTATTCAGTATTTTGAACACCTAATAGTTTAGTAAAACTGGATTCTTTACCACCTATACATTTTTTTAAGTTAGATATTTTTGTCTCTGCACTATGTATGAATACTGTTTAGCAAATTAATTTATGGTATATTATAAAATAAAACCATGTCATCTTGCATTAGAAATAATTGTTTAATGCGGAAATATATTCCATTCTGAAATGTTTGCTATTTGAAGTAAAAAATATACTATGTGGGTATATGACCTAAGTACCTGTTTTTGGTAACAGGAAGTAAACTTCATGATTAGTTGTCGCAAAATATAATTTACTACATCACATGTAATATTTGAGGAAATTTATAGAGAAACCAAAAGGTTTGAAGAACAGCAACAAGAAAGTTCTTGTGTAAACAAACTGAAATTGTGTTAGTAGGTAACATCAAAACTTGGTACCGAATGGCTTTTAGATTACTTAATAAAAATTAATTTTAACTAGTAATTATTAAAAACTTATTAGATAGGTGTATATAATCTAAAACACAGTATTCAACTTTTTGGATTTTCTTGTCATTGTTACTTTCGCTATTGTACAGATATGTTCCTTGTTGTGGCTAGTAAACGCATATGATTGTGGATCGGTTATGGTTAAAAATTGTAGGTAGCACTGCCTAGATAATAGTAACCACCCCTACCCCCCACCCCCAAGGATATACTTTCCATAATTAGATGGATTTGTCTAAAATTTGAAAAGATTCAGATCATTGATGATTATCGTTAGACAATAAATTAGTATTATTAAATAAATCATCTTATTCTATTGAATAAATGTTTATAATTCTTTTGTTTGCAACACATACGATAAAACAAATGATTTTTTTTACTTTCACTAAGCTAAGTAGTTTAATATATTTAAAAAATTGTCTATGATATGAATTTTTATTAAAATATTCTGAAACTGACCTTATTTCATAGTTACATAAATTTAAAATGAACAATTTTTGTTTCATGAAACTATAGAGTTTGAAGTTTAGGTAGTATTCTTTTATGTGTGGGCCATTCTTCCAAATTTCAATACATTTGATCTAGCATATACGCAATAATTGATTTTATTGTTCTTTTTTTGTTAAGATAAAAATTTAAAATAATCTTTCTTGTAATTTTGGTCTCGGTCCCGACAAAGTCCCTGGTACTTTATTTGAATCGTATCACACTCTGGAGAATTTATTTAATTGACTTTTTGTTGATGTGCGATGACTTAATAAGTTCGTATCAAGGTGGTTGCATGCTTTTCAATGCAGGGTCCTTTTTTGGATTTTTAAACATTTTTAATCATTAAGTTTAGTTTTGGCGCAACAAATTTTTATGGCATGTAAACAAACAGACAGAACTGAATTTCATCTAATGTTAAACATTTTTTATTCATTCATATATTAAATTACTTTCTATTTATTTGTACTTTAATCCAGAGACAACCTATAATTTGAATATTTCTTAGTTTAATAATTTTGATAGATTTACAAGCCTATGTTTTCATTAATAAATAAATAGTTAATGGTGCCATAGATAAGCAAACTTAGGAAATAGAAAAGTTGTTAGCGAGATTATTGTCAATCACTAATAATTAGTTGGAAATGTGTTCAATAACGGTGTAGTATTTTCAGTTCCAAAAGGTTCTGCATCTTTATTTGACTTTTTCACATTAGCTATTACAGTTGATAGTTAATCATGTGTACATAAGCGTTGTTTTGATGGTTTTCTTTCATTAAATATTTAAATTAATGTTATGTCACTACTAGATGTAACTTAGACAGACGGACTCATCTGCACCTCCTGATCTCCAAATTTTTGATTTTCTAAGGTATTGTTAACAAAAATAAATAGACATCTCCAATTTCAGGTAATTGAAACGTGAATGATTATGAACAGTAATTAGTACTAATTGTTTAATAAAATTATTCACGCAGGTGGATCTTTCTTCCGCTGGAATAATTAAATTCAGTTGTTTTCATTTGTTGCTTACAACTATGTATATATCATTTTATCTACGAGTAAATGCATATCCCTCCTTAACTAAATATTTTAGATTTCATTCACGACAAAATGTTATTCCTAATAGATACTATAATGATATTTGTTTTATAAAATGATATAAGAGAAGTAAATTTAGAGAATCGTAATTTAAGGAGAAATATAAACAGGAGAAAGGTTTTTATACTAATCTTTTATTAAATTATAAGTCAACTTCACCTATTTCATGGAAAGGCCTCATTAAATGTTTTTTGCACAGAACTTTTAAAGTATTTTATAGTTGGCACTCATTCAATCTTGAAGTCAATTTTTGTCTAAAACTTTTCAAATTAATTCTTATCCTAAATATTTTATTAACAAAACTATTTCAAAATTTTGTTTATTTATAAAATAGTTACTAGTTTTGTAAATTTACTTTACATTGTCGGACTTAAATTTGTTATGTTTACATTAATTATGTGAAATTAAAACAATAATAATAAAGCAATTAATAAATTACAATAATAACGAGGAAGTAACAGAAAGTTAGTTAAACACCTTCAAAAATATCTAATTCCACAGTTCAACAATGATCTATTCAATGAGGGGTTAACTTGTTTTTATATAAATAGCTTCTTTAATAGATAAATTAAATTTATTGCTATCACTGTCAATGATCTTAAATTGTTCGAAAAGTTGAGCACCACTTTCACATTTTTCACAATTGTCCACATGGTCTGCTATTGGTCCCAAACGATTGTGTTCCTGGATTCTTGTGGATAAATCTCAACAAATTAATTTCTGTCGTCTACAAATTTTCTTGTCTTGCTGAAAACTCTTTAAAAAAATACAGTTTTTATATCGTTTGAATGTTAATGCTACCCAAATAGGCAGTATAGGATAGTTGAAAATTGGCCTTTTAATATTAGAGCTAACACCCAAAAACAGTTTCACATATTTTATTGTTTGAGCTAACACACTTTTTGATCTTTAATGAAATTAAATAGCCTCCAAATCTAAAACTATCAAAAATTTAGTTTCGATAGACCAAATAATTTGAAGCTTTCAGAAATTGTGTATGATATTTCTAGACATCTGTGGGTCGTTTTTCGAAGCAGTCATAAAGATAAACTACTTTTGATCATTAAAATATCTAAGCCAATGGCAATTGACTGTTAGCTCCACAGCTTAGCCCGGCATAAAGTACATTAAATAGGAGAGTTGATAATTGGACCATTTTGAGTCGTTCTCATTACAAGTTGAAACAGTTTCCTGACCTGAAATTCGTATTACTTGTTCAAACTCAGATGGTTAGTAAATGTGCCAAATTTTGTCAAAATCAGTTGAACAGTTTAGGAGATACAGTATCTCAAAATCGTTTTTTTATTTTGTTTTATGTCTCCTTGTTCATCACCGATATTAATGAAATTTGTCACCTAGACTAATTATGTTGTCTTATAGCAATCGTTTTATAGACATTTGATCACATGAAGCCTTGGTTACCATATATGATCTTTCCATTAATCAACCTTCTACTTAACTTTTTTTACAAATATAGTTATTAGACCACATAAAATCTTAGTTACCATATGAATTTTTAATTCATGTATTCTCTTATGGAACTCTTATTAGGATAATTAATATTACAAAGCAACAAAAAACTTTAAAAAAATTTCCACATGAAATCTTAGCAACTGATGCCTTCGACATGCAATGTAGCATACCTACAAATTAATTATGCTGCTAACTATGTCTTTGATTATCTAACAACATGACACCTTAGTTACCATATCTGAACTTTCATAGCCAAAAGCAAACTTACTAAAATAGCTATGAATTATATAAAGTCACTAATAAAAGATAGAAATTATTGAAGTCCAAAAAGGTCGAAAAATGTGTTAGCTCAATCCCTTAAATAGATATGTGAAATCATTTTTGGGTGTTAGCTCTCACTAGGTAATAGTATTAATGTTATTGTGTTTTCAGATAAAATATTTTGTACAACAATTATGGAAATTAAGAACTTGTTTTAGGTGACCAAAGTGCTCAAATTTGCTTTTCGAAGATGTTTATTGACTTTGTTTGCTCTAATATTTTGAAATATTATTTGTCTGAAAACACAATAGCATTCATCATACTACTGTCTAGAGAGAGCAAACATACCAAAAATGATTTCACATATTTTAGCTTTTGAGCTAACACACTTTTTTGGTCTTTAAAATATTCCATAAAACAATCATCATCACACGTTTTGGACACATCATCAAAGACATTAAAATATGAATGATGATTGTACTATGAAGTGTTGAAATGCATTTTAGCTCAGAGTCAGCGTTGTTTTGATTTACTTCAAATTTATATTGGGGCCTTTCTCGAAGCAGTCATAGTTATAAATGACTGCTTCGAGATTCCCCCTCCATCCTGCAGTATAAATTTGATATTTTTCAGCATAATAAAAATATAGGCAGTACCGGAAATAATGCGCGGCTATAAAATAGTTCATGTTTAAACACGATTGGAGAACATTGAGGCAGAGGACCAATAACTACAGGAAGACGATACCCTTACTATCACTCCTATGGCAACTTGACTTAATAATACCCCACACGATGATTCAGAGGATTGTCGAAGAAGATCTTGAGCGGATATGGTTCAAAACTACATGGGTTGCTCACACTTTATCTGAAGGAAACAAAGCTGTAGTGACAGATGAAAAATATATTTATTGGCGCCAAATCAAAGCCAAGAACAAGATTGGCAGCTGGTTAACTGCTG
>JAUYWI010053234.1:0-17602 GCA_034780595.1 Parotoplana pacifica
TGATTAGGCCCAACAAGGCCGAAACAGCTGTCCTGGGCTATCATTAGCGAATAATATAAATAAGTAGTATATTTCATCCTAGTAGCCTGTTTTTTTATTATTACTCTCAACACTTATACATTTTTTATCTAAACTTCACTGATAATGGGAAACTATCCAATATATGTATATTTTGTCATACAAAGAGAATTATCATTAGTTATTTAAACAATATACCATTTTCTGTTGGTTTTAAATTTTAAGCTAAATCTACCTACATGAAGTAAGGACAAAATATCCTAATAGTCTAAAGGAATAAGTTATTTTCGACTTAGATTTAAGAACATATAAGATCGAAAATTAAACAAATATTAGTTCTCCAGTTTATGCTTTCATATTGGTTTTGACATCAATTATAAGTTAGTTAAACAGACTTAGTTAGCCCACATTATTATGTAGCTGAAATAAGTTGGCTAAAAAATATGATGATATCCAGTCTCCCCCCACCCCCATGTCTACTATATGAGTAGGTAGCTAATATATTTGAATTGGTGATAGCTTGAACACTATTTATTCAAGACATAGCATATTTTGCAGACTTTAATCTTATCTTTATGCTTTACTTAATAGTTAGAAAGCATCTCATAACATCTATATATTGTTTCCAGAATTATTAGATATACCGGAACATTAGTTTTGTACAGCATTGTCATCTGAGACTCCAGATAATCTACTTAGCTCAGGTTCTACATAATAATATGTATTTTAGTGCGCTTTCATTCTCCAAAGACAAAATCCACTTCGAAGTTCCTTCTTTTGTTTAAAAAGAATCTAAAGATGTAATTCGAATAATATAGGCAAAGAAAACTGTTTTTGCTCGGCAAGATTGCGTTCTCTGTACACCTCAAGTTATCTTTGTAATGTTAGATAAGATGCAGTTTCAGTGCAATAGGTATTACTTAGAATTCACAACCTCCACAAATAATGCACTACATAGAATGAAAGAAATGACAGACCTTAGTAGTGGCAACAGGTGAATTTCATAAGTACCTATTCACTCGAGAGGCATAATTTATTATTAAGAAAACTCTTCTTTCGATTTGGAAACGCATTTATAAAATATATATTGCTGTCACTCAGAAAGCAGAAGGCATCAAATTTAGTTAAATTTAATAAACTTGTGAATATAATATCCATTAAATTATGAGTTAGGGAAAAATGCCCATGGAAATAAATGAAAACTAAAACCAATTTCTAATGTTAAAATTTCTGGTCTATAAATAAGTAATATTTCCAAGATGTTTGGCTATTGTTTTATTGCTAGGTGACGAAGCAGAAAGCCTGAATTCATCTTCAGCAAGAGAACCACTCTCTTTATAATCAAAAGCCAACATCTCCACATATTAACAGCATAAATGACTAAATGAGAAGAAATTAAAAACCCAAGGCAATTTACACTAGCTCTTTAATTTTGAGCCGAAACTGATATTTTACTAAATAAGTATGTATCATTGTTCTAATTTCATTATATTTCTGTTGCATCTAAACATAAATTAAACTATCTATCTATCTATATTTGTCATTTTCAAAAGCCGAATATAACATCAGTTGACAAGTCTAACTGTCTTGATAAATATATGTAACATAATATGTAGAAAATAAAATGCTGAAGGCACATTGACAAATTATTTGTATTTCTATATTTTGTTAAAAAAATGATTTCTGTGTAATGTTTAAACGAAAGGAAAATATACATTTAATATTCTCTAAGGCTGTGAATAAATTGCAATATAATAATATCCACTGCGGAGAAAAGGAAATTAATCATTTGGATAACAAATAAATAAAAGCAAAATAATTGAAAACAGATTAATTTGACTGTTATCACAATTTGAAACAAAAAGCATCCATTGTCTTTGTGTTTCGGATATGAGAAAACAACGCATCTATCATTGAGTCTGAAAAAGTATAAAATTAAAAAGTTAGAATTGTTGGAACTTCTCTTTTCAGCCACTAGTGTTTCGATGGAAATCGGAAAGCGTTTAATGAAGATAATTTACAATGTAAGTTGTTAGAAATGTCATACACAACAAGTGGAATTGCATTTGAAATTTGAAATTAAGATGCGTGAAGTGATTTTCAAATAAATAAGTACAGAAATCAATTTCCTACTTTGTTAATTACATTCCCAACAATTAATTTATGAATCAGGGTATAAGTTTCAAGAGATGCATGTAGGTATATTTCTTTTAAAAAAAGATTATAATATCTAATGATGCATTAAATTCTATATCTAAGTAATAGTTAGTAGACGAGATGCGTATGCAGCGCGAAGATTATAATCGAGCTTTAGCATAGCATCAAATCTGAGTTGTACAGACAAATCAACTACCCCAGGTATTTACCATAGATATTGATTTAAATACCCAGGTATGTATATTATTTAATATCTATTGTCTAACTGGACTATGACCAAGGCGGTTATTCAAGGAAGATCGTTCATTCGAATTTATACGGTAGGTACGTCACATGTTCTTATTAGATAGATAGAACCAGCTAGGAGGTCGCCATATTGAGATTGCCTAGACAACCTCCATTGTATTTTTAAAAGATATTTCATTGTATTAGAAAATTAAGAAACAGACTTTTTTGTATAAAAAAAAATAACAAACAAAACATTTTAAGCTATTTTATTAGACAGCTGGTTGTGTGGTGATATATTCGTACATATAAAACTTATTATAAAATGAATTCAATATCTATAGAGAACGAGATAGGTATGTTTTTATGCGCATTCGTTCGTTGACAGACTTCCATTTATTAACTAGAGGTATTCAGAATTTTGAAAACTAGCCGGAAACACAATTAGTTCTTCCAGGCTAGGCTCCTTCTATTAACAAAATGTAAATAGACGCCCGAGATCAGGCTAGAATGGATGGATGGATGTGCTCAATCTGTTCCTACCTCCTCCACACAATATATTCCCCAGCTACATATCTGGATGATATTGTTCACTGGTCGCTGTGTGATAGTAGCAGGCTGTTGACTAAATAGAAGCGACACGCAAGAAATAAATCAAGCCAACCTCGAATGACAACAAAATATAAATTAGACATTGTGATACTCCTCCAAAAGACAAAGAGCACCCGCCAATTTTGAACTACAGATATACGAGATCGTATTCTGATGAAAATAATCCCACACTATATTTGTATGGTCACTATTTGGCGCGATGGTTATTTTTGTATGGCAGAGATATTTTTGTGCAGTGTTATTCAAAGGATTTTTACCTTTGATGATTATCTGTAGTACCATACCATAAACTTCATGGTGAAGTATGTACATGTGATATCTTTTGTTAAACAAAGGGAGACGCAGACATCTATTAGATCGATATATTTTGTTATACACCAGTCAGTTGTTAGAAAATACAATATCAGTCAACTGTTAAATACCTAATTGTAATCTGGTCATTTATTATACCGCTATTGTGTTTTCTAACAAATGATCGGATTATAATTATCCAGAAGATGAGCGATATAGCATTTTCTAACAAATGACCAGTCTAACAGATGAATAATTTTAAAAATACTGAGTCCTATCTTGTAATGTGTCTAACAAATGATCGGTCTAGCAAATGACTGAATCCCGACAAAGATTAAGGTTTTCGTTAAACAAAGATTGTGTTTTTTGTTAGAGAAAGGTTGTGTATGGTATTTTCCATATTTAAAAAAACGGTTTTTCTTTTAATTCATGATTATGAATCAGCTAAAAGATATGCGCTCTAAATCTTGAATGTATTGACAAGTCAATTTCAAATTCTCCTCTTATGAAATCTTTCAATAGTAAAATATGTACATATGTACTTCAGCTGGTTGGCATGGAACAATACCACTGTTCCAATGACATAGATATGACTGTTCCAATGACAGAGATATGTGACTGTCCTATAAATAAAACACTGACAACGAAATCCACATTTATTTTGCTGACTTCAATGATATAATATATTGAATAAAATAAATAATTTTACATTCATCCAAAATCACATCGAATAAGATATCAATAAAGTTCATTCTAAGTTGTAAAAAATAAACTATAACTTTTTTTTAAATGCACCAGTCAACCCATTCAATATTGGACCTTTTTATAGATTTCAGAACCATTGTGGTGATAATTCTACATAAAACCTTTTGCAATTTAATTATTATTTTGAAAGAAATCCAATGTCTTAATATTAAAGGCAGATGAATTAAACTAATTGTATTTACTTTGATCAAGAAATATGAATGCAACTCAACTACTACACGTATCATAATTCTAATTTTGTTTTAAAAAATGAAATTGTTTCATTTAATTAGTAACATTTCATTTGTATAAAAGTTATGGGATAAATGAAATCCGGATTAAGAAACTGACTCTGGCCACTTATTACATTATCAAATTAAATTTTAGAGTGAAGAAACATCAAACTTGATATCAAAATAACCGGTAAAAGTGTTGTTTTATGCCTAAAATCAACCATTTCATACATAGAAATGTTAGCAAATAAATTTAAAGCAAAAAAATAAATCTTAGTAATTAAACGTTGTTAACTGATTATATAACAATGCCCAACTAGACAGCTGATTGGTTTACAATGTGCTTCATTGACTCAAATCTTAATTGGTGCGTTGTTTCCGGTCCAAATTTCAATTGTCAATGGGTGCTCCCTTCCCACATAAGTATTCATCGGTAAATTTGTCAGATGGCCCATTTCATCATTTCAGGGGCTTATAGATCGAATAGATTTGATGCAAACTGATTTCTGGTATCACTGCTGAATAGAACACTTTCTGCCCTGTTATGAGTATCAAAAATTGTACAAGTTGGTGGGGCTTACTTTAAAACTATTTAAAAAAATCAAATTTTATGACTCCAATCGTAATAGCAGCTGTTCCCCTTAAATGGTCTTTCATATGTTAAATTCGTATTCCTTGAAAATCGCGTTTATCCAATTCGCTTCTAATTTAGAGAACTGATTTCTGTTGATGAGAAATAATTTAATGCTGTTTTATTAAAATTGTGGTTAAATTCGATACTACTTGCAAGTAATACATAAAACTACTAATTCTAATTAAAATATATTTGTAAGAAAACCTATTCCCGTGAACGTAGGAGGACCACGTCATTTTTCAAATTACTTATAACATCAACAGAATCAGTTCCCTAAAATTTGTAGCCAATTAGATGAATGTGAAAATGCAAAATTTTAGAGAGATATGAATTGAACAGAGGGAAGACCATTAAGGTTCTCTTGTGACCATCTGTAGCGCTGAGACAACGACAGACGTCCAGTTTCATTATACTGAATTTAATATCGAACCGTTAGAATAGGTCACTGTCGGGTCTTCAATAAATACCAAATCTGGAAAGAAACGGTAACTGAAAACGTGTCCCCATAATAAGCAAAAAAAGCCAACTCTTATTCCAAGAGGTACGCATCGTTTCCTTTCGCCAGGCCTCGTTTGAAGTGAATAACATTCGTTTATTTTTTAATTCTTTGAATTCTACTAATATGTACATGTATGTAGCCAATGCATGGCATGTTCAGATCTTCAGAGAAAGCAAGGCATTATTATGTATAATGTAGTTATAATTTAGACTCTTTTTGAAAATATCAATTCTTTTGTTCATCTTAAAATTAATTAACTAAATCCATTTGGAAAATAAGCTGTTTCCGGAAGAAAACCCAACTAACGGAAGAAACATCTCCCAATTATTTCGATAATTATCAAAGAAAAAATTATGCTTACATTATTTATAATATATAATGATTTTAGATTTTTTCAAACATACAAGACATATACGAAAATAAAGATGAAATAAGTTTTCAAGTAGAATGAGAAGTATTCGTATTACTAAAAAAACGACCAAGTTTCGAATCAAACATAATATAAACAGTAGACATGTGTACATATAAGGTGTCTATTGTAGATCATATTTTCATGAAAAAAATTTGAAATATACATTTTAATTTGGTACCTTGGAAAGATTTTCATTGACAACTTGTTTTTTTTTTAAATCAATATGAGGCCGATGACGTCATAAGGTTCAAAAAAATAAAAGTTTGCCCATTTGACTTAAAATGTGTTGTCTTCTCCACTAGGTAGGTACTCAGTAACACAAATCCATAAACATATCACTCAAAAAACGATGTATGCCTCTAAAATATTTACAGAATGTTGTTACTGAGTACCTAAGTGAACCTATACGCCAAATTTGAAGTCAAACGGACCTGATGACGTCATTGACCCCTATATTGATTTTTTTAAATGTTTTTTTTTGTCAATGAATCTTTCTAAGGTACCTATCGACCAAGTAAAAATGTACATTTCATTTTTTTACGAAAATCTAACCTGTAATATAAAAAATGCTTTTTCAGGACATCCAATATAGCCGGAATCAATATTACTTTACCAACAGACACAGAAGTTGTTATGAAATTAATTAGGTATAATATAATGAAGTTTTATTAGTTTTTATGCTGAATCTACTCGTATAAGGGGATGGCACAATGATTTTTCAGCTTTATTTAAAATGCAAATGTCGCCAGATACCTAAAAGAAAGAAGCCTAGAGCGTTTGACCCCCCTCCCTAGTATCTCGTGTATTTTGCTCAAATTACAACATTATTTCAAATAGAATTTAAGCTTGTGTCCAATTCTGAAGTTTGGCACAAGTAAAACTGTTTAAAAGGCTTAAAAACTGCATTTTCCTAATGTCATTAGCGCGACCTCAAGAATAGATATCGAATTTTTATACGAGCCTCCCTTACTTTACAATGGAATTTTATCAATGATTTTTATGCACATAATTTCGTGCATAAAATCGTGATTTGGAGTAAACAAAACTGCAATTCATCTCCTCCTTCTAGAAGAAGATGTTGAACTGAGTGTTTTATTGCAATTCATCACATAATAATATGCAATTTATCATGCAATTTTATGGATTTCTTTTAAATAGAAAATTAATAATTAACTTGTCAAAAATACTTATCATTGATTTACGGAAAACAAAACACCACTAAACAATTTCCGTGTTCAAATATTTAAAAAAAATACAAATGAATTTCCTAAAATTTAGTTTGCATATAAAATATCTACAGATAGTTCGCCTGCCATGTCTCCAAAATAAATATGCAAAGATGCAGTAGAGTTTATGATATACGAATCGCATTAATTAAAAACCTGTTTTGTTAGAAAATTATATCGTATTTAATTTGGTATCATGTTGATTATAGTTATTAAATCGTGGCGACTTGGGGAGTTTGTTAGCAAAGAAATAAAGAAACGAAACAATAATCTTAACTTGCTGAAACTTTAGTATATAACCAAATGTACACATATATTATTTCTTCAGATTTCAAGTCGACAATATCATATATACCACCCTACTAAATAAGAACTATGTAGTTAGTTAATAATTGGAAAACAAAAAAGATGGATTTCAATAAAGTCTATCCAGATGTTTGCTTTAACCAAATATCTCCTTGGAGTTGGTAGGCATAAAGCAAGAAGAATGAAACAGTTTATTAAATTCAAATTCCAATATCAACTACAAGTTACCATTACACATTTTCAGTTTTAAAAAGTAATTTCTAAACGTTTGAAATGCGAAAATTAAAAATAAACAAACCACGAGAGACTATACGAAAACGAATGTTTGCAAATATCATTTTGTCACTCATGGGATGATGAAGTAACAATGCTAAAAAAACTCGTAAACAAGGTTTTATCTATACATGGCTTAGTCACGTGATTAACACAAATCCACAATAAAGCCAAGCCAATAAGCAATGGGTGAAATACAAATTGTGACTTTTTTCTCTAATCAAAATTTGTCAATTCCTCTCTCTCTCTCTCTCTCTATCTATCTTTTCTGAATTATGTTTCCAATGATAGTCGGAGTATAAAATTATGTACAACACATCCAAAAAGATTATACAAAAATAATATTAGTGAAATAAATAAATAAAATCACAGCACAAGTTTTAGGCCCCTCAATGAGGATATAACAGCTAATAGGGTAGTTTAAAAGAGGACTTCAAAATGGAGTTGACAGCCTCAACCACCACCACCCCAAATTGAAACAGAAATAAAAACTAATTAAACTAAATTTTTGTCACATTCAAATATGAGTTGTTAATTTTTTTACCTAATTAATATTGAAACTAACAAAATAAAACCAAGGGAAATGAGAAAAGTAAAGATTTATTGGAACAATGGGATATTTAGAAGCCATTAGCTACTGCTGCATATCGCGCGATGAAATCAATGCATTGATATGTTTCCCTCTTTCATTGTTTCTATTTTTATACCGAATGCAAATTGTTTTAGTAATTAACATGTCAGATGACAATCTGCAACGTTATCTTCCTTAGGCAACTTACTAAAAGCCTGGTAATCGTAACTCATTCATTTACACATTTGTGTCATTTTCCACAGTAGGGACAGTTTATAACAGATACCCGGAATATCTAAACACAGAGAAAACTCCATATATCCACTTCGCTTCGGTAGAAATTCCACAAATTACTTTCTATTCTTTTAGGGCCAAATTCCCAAACGTGATATAACGCAAATCCATGGATCTCTATGAGTTATGCTTAGATTAGATTTACCATAGGCGATAAGGCGATAGGCGATAAGGCCAAAGGCGATAAGGCTTAATCTATGAATAAGTCGCCTGAAAGTTGTATCTATATAATGTAATATTAGTATAACGGGAATCGGCCCCTAATAAACTATGCCCAACTATGCTGTAAAGATGTAGCACTACTCATTAAATCAGTGCTAACATTTTCTACGACTAATTTCTTATAACAAAATGGCTGTGTTCACCACTTAAGAATGTCGTTTTGTATGGAAAATCTTTCTATCCAATCGTTGAGACCTTAGAGAAGTAACTCTTCACTACTTCATGCGCTATACCTTATTATGTACCTACATAATATATAGAATATCTATGGCCGAGAGTTCTATGAAAATGATAATTTTGTGATGCAACTCTACTGCGTGGGGCCAGTTAGTAACAGCAAATTTTATAAAAATTTATTGACATTTTTAAACTGAGATAATAATTCGGTAAAAACATTTCACTAAAAAAGCATCCGATAGATATCTCTTGTACCGAATAATTATGGGGGCAGCCATTTTAATTAGCCATTAAGGCCGTCGTTAGCAATTTCTTCACTGAAATATCTTTTAATATTGTGTGTCAAACCTTTTCAGTTTTATTTCACAATACTACAATAACACAAGAGCAATATAATGGAAAACGTCAGTGTTGAAGAAGAGATAGGACTCCACTTCACAATATGTCCTACAGCCATACAGTGTGTGCTTTTCCACATTTTATAAATCTCTAAAACAAAACACATTACTGCCTGGATGAAGCAGGTGTGTTACATTGCCAGTTTCATGTGGTTTGGTAATTGGAGATCGTGACGAACAACAAAGCATCGTCACATTAAATGAAACATAATAAGAGAAATAACTTCAAAATTATCAAAAAAGAGAATGCATACAATTATTGTTCATTTCTACAGTTCAACTATCTTTCTCTTCTTAGTGTAAACTGGTAGGTAGTGGAGAGTGATAAGAAGAAACAAAATATTTTAGAAAACGTGTTTTACTTTCAATGAACAAATTTTGTATGAACATATTAAATGCTATTTGTTGTAATATGTATGCCTTTTCTCAATATAGAACAGTCAACAGCAACACCTACCAGAAATTTTATCCAAAAGATAATTTCAATAATCTTTCTGCTGATAGTCTTAGCATTTTCACAGTAAATATTTGACTAAGAGACCCTGCACAGCACAGGTATCAAGTGGTAATAATGGATAACTCACATCTGAGGGGAGGGGTGGTATAATGCACAACATTTTAACAAAACTTAATAGCACTTAGTCAATTTTCAACTGCACATGTACGTATGTGGCTAAATATCCACACATCTTCAAATTTGTTGTTAAATTTAATTTTCAGCAGTAAAAAAAACTCTATACAAAAATAAAGACAAATTATTTATAAAAATTCATCTCTAAAAATATTGAAATGGATAAATCTATGTATTAATTTCAATCAGTATTATTTAAAAATTAATTTCAGACATAACGTAAACTTGTTTATGTAACGAGTGACAGGTCTTGCTTAATGTAACGATTACGGAATGTATGTAATATTTTTAGTTTAGTTGTGTAACGTGTGACATATTTAGCCTAATTATGTAACAGATGTAACATCTAACCTAAATATGAAATGGCTGATATATCTAACGGATGAGACATGTGTTAGCTAAATATGCTACGGATGTGACATATCTTAGTTAAATGTGTAACGTATGTGGCATATCTAACCTAATTATGCTAAAAATATAACATATCCAACCTCACGGATGAAAGATATCTTAGCTAATTATGTAAACGGACATGACATTTAAAACGAAATGTAACTCACTTGTGCTACTTGGCGTGACGGATGCGAGGCCCGGTTGTACGGCACTCATTTGACTCATCTGATGCAGTTGCATTGCAATGGCCATTGGATTCAGGTAGGCCGCAGCGTGATGTGATCCAGCAAGGTTCTAAAATGAGGCAAAATTAAACTAAATGAATGAACAAATTGTAACGTTGTGAGATGTAGCAATGAAACATCGGTACAAATTTGTTCTTATTTATTGGTCAATAACATAGGACAATTTGAAATATTTCTAATTTAGGCAATTCCTTTATATCATTACAGTTGAGAGAGTGAGTGAGAGAGAGAGAGAGAGAGAGAGAGAGAGAGAGAGAGAGAGAGAGAGAGAGAGAGAGAGAGAGAGAGGGAACTACTACTTAATCAACTTCTGTATAAAAATTCTCTCATCTATGAACTAATAAAGTATCCTTGCTATTAAAAATCTGTGCTACCGATTTCTAAGATTAACCGCTAAAAAATGACTATCTCCATATAATTTCTACCTATGTACCGGTCTCAATTCTACGAGATCTCACATTTACTCCAAATCTCGGAGACAAACCATGGCTGATAACGAACAAATATTCGTATACCGACGACTTGAGAAACAAATTAACAAAATAATTAAATTACGTATGTTATCTAGATTTTCAGTGAATAACTCAAACTACTCATCATCACAGGTTACTTGCTAGCCGGGTGAAAAACTAGAGATTTTCAAATAAACCAGCAAATGTCAATTAATTTTGATAGAATTTTTAATAAAGACGTTTTTTTGGAGATCATCTCCGATAATACATTATGAGCGCGAGAATTAGCCCTGGGGAAATTAGACAACACCACATCACACTTAATGTTACTTATTAAAAGTATAATTAAATCTGACTAAAGCAGCATCAGTTTCCTGTATTATAATATTTGTCAACATTTTCCTACTACAAGTCCCAAATCGCGTAATTCGAATCTTTAAGTATACATTTCTCAAACTATCCAAATAGATGTACTATAAAGGATACATAATTTTCTAAAAGAAATTGAAGTATAGTGAATGTAATAATGAAAGACTCGCCTCTATCTCTGTTAAAATTGAGATAAAAAGAACTTGATAAGGATCTATAGTAAAAAGTCGTACATAAAATAGTCGCATTCAAAAAGTCGTACGTAATAATAGCAGAAAGTTAAATAATTTATTATTAGAATAACATGAAGAAAATTTGCATGACAATATTTCTGGCAATACCAAATAAGTATCAACTAAATCTATGTTCACTACAATGTGCCAAAAATGGTGATGAAAGAAATAAGTAAAATTCAAAATTCACTGCAATTTCCAGAACTAAACAATACAATTTGTTGCAGTAGAATGAATACAATTTGTTGCAGTAGAATAAATACAATTTGTAGCAGTAGAATGAATACAATTTGTAGCAGTAGAATGAACAAAATTTGTAGCAGTAGAATGATTCTACTGCTAATGAATACAATTTGTAGCAGTAGAATAAATACAATTTGTAACAGTAGAATGAATATAATGCGTTGCAGTAGAATGAATACAATTTGTAGCAGTAGAATGAATACAATTTACATTTTAATAAACAAAAACTGCTAAGTATAATTCGCTGTCATGTTTATTAAAATCGATCACATTCAAAGTTCATGGTAAATTCATAAACAAATTCAACTTTTAAACAATAAGACGTTTTAAATGCGGCTTTTTAACTCATTTTAAAAAATACGACTTCTAACGGTTTTCGCGATAAACAGCCAATTCGTATCAAGCTCTCTACTACTCATAAATATACATCGTATCTCGATATATTTTTAACAAAGCAACTCACTCTAGATATAAGGGACTTTTCGTAAATGCCATACTTTATCTTAAACTAATTGGTCAAAACCTAGTGCTTAAGCAAGCAATTAACAAAAGGCAATAAATCATAAAATTGATAAAATGCCTGGCCCCGTTAGTATAAACTAAGACAAAACTATTGATCGACGTATCTGGGGTGGGAGGCAACTTAATAATTGCAGCGAAAAAAATCTAGTTTTTGGTTTAAAACTTTTGAATACAACTTGCCTTCATAGTCGAGTATTTTACCAAACAAATGACCAATAAGCATACCGACACCAAGGTCATATACAACTTTTCCTGGACTAATTGTGATATTTTGAGAAGGAATGAATGGAAAATTACAGAATTCATAACTACCTGCTTTGTTAACCGCAAATAGAATTTGAAAATATTTAAAAGGGCCTCAGAAATTGCATAAATCAGTAATAACCAAATCCGAATAAAGCTATCTATCACAACCTTCAAAAGTTATAAACCAAAAACTATAAATGTTCAGGATATCTCCATTTAGGAGTACAAAGTAAGATATTTAGACACAGTTTTCCTCTAGCAGTATAGTCTGGTGGTTTAAAATGAAGCTTTGTGCCAACCATTTAGAACTATCACATATTAAATCAATTCTCGAATAATTAAGTATTTCAGCCAGAAAACTTTGTGCAACTAATACCAAAAAATAGTCATCAATAATATATGTAGGTACCTAAAGGGCTAGGCAATGCAATATAGAATTTTGTCACAAAGCAGAAAACCTGTGCGATAAAAAATGATTTATGTACATTTTGCATAATCATCCCATTTTGTCTACAGTCATATATCGTATCTACAATTGAGCTCATACGGAGATAAACTTCATACATAGCTATATACCTAAATGTATAGTAATGGCAGCTTTCAGTAAAACAACATTCGGCCATCTGTATATGTATGTGTTGGTAATAAGCATTTATTTTATTTCTAAAAAAGATGTAGAATAAACAATTACCTACAAAACTCACTAGCAGTTTAAACTCTTCATAGATTAATTTTTCCAAAGTATTTATGTAACCAATGTCAACCCAGCCAGTGTGAGAAATATGATTTTCTATTATGTTTAAGGGCGTAGATGACTTATTTTAAGTGGAGAAAGGGATAATTACACTAGGGTGGGCTGATTTCGGAGCGCACAATTTTTGAATATACGACATTTTACTTATTATTTCAATTTTTATCCATTTCTTGAACCAATTTAGACATATTAAATGTCATTTATCAGAAGTGCAGGTAACGAAGACAAGCGAAATTAATTTTTAACCAGCAAATTTTCGTTCTCTCTAGTCATATCTTTGTAATAGGGGCGCACACATGGATGGGACATGAGCTGTAGGGTGAAGCCCACAAGACACTTGATGGTTTGTATATATCGCACCTACACCACTTTTTTGTTTGGTTTTTTTATTATTTCTACTAGTTTCAAGTTTTTCTTTGCCTTCTAGTTTTCCAATACATCAATGGTTTCCCCACGTTTCCTACTCTTTGGTTTTTCGATACATCTATGGCTTCCCAATATTTCCTACTGCATGGTTTTCCCATAGTCTATGTTTCCTACTCTTTGGTTTTCGATACATCTATGGTTTCCCCACGTTTCCTACTCTGGTTTTCCCATACATCTAAGGTTTAACTATGTTTCGTACTCTATTTTTTCCTATGCATCCATCCTACTCTAAGGTTACTCTATACATCCTACTATATGATTTCTTTGCCTCATATATTTTTTTGCCATATATTCTATTGAAGAATACTTCTTCACACATTTCCCTAGTTTTAAAATCTTCAATATACCAGTTAGATTAAGTGCAGAATGAATCAAATAAATAAATTATCAACTTTAGTGCATTTTGTTTTGGAAACTGTAACAAGATCTTGTAAGGTAGGAAAATTCTTCATAAAATTGATACTATCTTTGCTTAAGATTTGTAAAACATCATTCTCTATCACTTTTAAATTAATTGAAATAATTACTAAATTGAACAATACCCTCCTTGCATTATGGCAAGTTTGTGAAACTTTTAAAACAAAGCAATCAAATTTATTTATACATTCATCGAATAGGTATACATAGCGACTAAGACGACATTGATTTAAATATTGAAAATTAGAATAAGCAAATCAACTAAAAAAACACACAGACAGACTTAGCATAGATTTTTAAAAAGAAATTGATCAATTTTTACATCTGGAATTCAATTTTGACTGCATATTAATTAGACAATTAATCTTTTTCTATTACATTAGTAGTAGTAAAACAACAGCTGACATCTGGCAGACTTTTGGTCGGATATAGCATCATCATTATCGGTAGTGAGTCCATTTGAAACTTCTTCAATTACAGAAACTGATATGACACAAACAAGACTTCAGTCCTAATCCATTATTTGAAAATGGCTATAGCATTAAGAAATATTGATTAATCAGGTTTTGTCATAAGGGTAAGGGTAGCCGCCGGTAGCCTAGTAGCGTGCTGGACTACGCATCGGGAGGTCCCGATTCGAGACCCCGTCGTGCATTCTTTGTTGGACAGGGTCCCGAAAGTGCTCAGGGACTAGACAACCCACCTCCGACCCGCCTGATAAGTTGCCCAAGGACTGTGAAAAGAGGTTGTCACTGTCGTTCAATGTGTGCGCCCCCCCCCCCCACGCGTGGTGTCCAATGAGAACTGGCTACATCATGTGTAGCTGGGTCACAGGTTTAAGGGCTCTTGTCGCTGTGATTGGCTACAGACAGACAGTCGGCCCAATGGGTCCAGAAATAAAGAAGAACAGATGGTCCTACCGTTTGACCAAAATTATCAACATTCTAGATGCATTTTGGGCACAACCCGCTTTTACCATGCCCTGATTGGTAGTCAACAAATTGAACCCTCATAGATTGATTTGAAATTTGGTCTGCAGAATCACAATCACCAAAAAACATAAAATGGAATGAATTTTATAATATATCATTTTTTTAATATAAAAAAACTAAAATGTTTCTAAAATAAGTCATGAAGTCAATAATCAATACTAATTTTAGTTGTACCCAACTTCAGTACCATAAGGCATCATTAATTCTTTTTTCTAGAAATAAAATGTTTTTTTCCCTGACGACCCCTTAAAATATGCAATGAAAAAAAGAAACAAAAAGTTCTAATATACAAAAACAAAATAAAAACAAACGCCATTAAGAAAACTAACTAAATAAAACACCAAGAAAGAGTAAACTGTTATTAAAATATAAGGAAATTATCCTGTCCATGGGATGGATATGTTGGTATACCTCTTGGATATTGGATGAGATCAAAATTGGTTTGCTTTTTGTTTGCGAGTCAGGCATTAATATTTCCTTAGGTGATAGGATATCCGTAGGAATCCACTAGCAGGCAGCAAACAAGAAAAGAAAGTGACAAACATGTCATAAATCAAAGCATATTATTCAAAAACGGATTAGCCATAGGTATACTACTACATAATTATGGAAATCACACTCGCTAAAAAGGCGACATCGATGCACTTCATACAGAGCAAAATGGAGGGGGAGTTAATATTTCTTTAGAACACCTAGAGAAATCGATAATTTCAGTGGTCTTTGTTAGAAGAGGTAGGTCCATATTTAGGATATTGGAAGCAAACATTATCAGTATTACCACTTATCGTAAATGTATAAGTTCAGGTATTATGAGGTATACTCGTGGATATAATGATAAGGTACAATAACTAGCCTCGGATCAATAGGAACTGAACGTCTGCCTTGTCACCAAGGATGCCTGTGCCTCCAGGGGTCACTGAATGGAATTTTTAATCTGCTGGAAAATATCGGTGAAAAAATACTGCGAATCATGTCAAATGTCTAAAAATATCATCAACAATTTCTGAAGGTTTCAAATTATTTGGTGAATCAAATCTAACATTCTTGATGGTTTTAATTTTGATGCTGCTCTTAGTTTTATATGGTAGGAGATAGTAGAAATTATGGGAAGCATCAACAATAAATCGATCAAAATTAATTGTTTCCATTAACCAAATAACTTGAAACTTTCAGAAACTGTTTTTATGATATTGTTCAGCCTGTCCAGTAGGGCAAATTTGAAGTGGAATCGAAGCAACTTTTTTCAGCACAGGAAAATACACTGAGTGACTCCCTGGAGGCACAAAAAACCCGAGCCGGTGACATGGGCCGACGTCCAGTGTTCCTGTCATCTGATGGCAGGTACCTTATCACCCATTCTAATAGATTGTCTATTGTAGCCAACACCTTTTTAAGATCTTACCTAAACATTTTAAGATTAACAGCGATTAAGAAATCTCTCATCTTTCAACAATCAGTCTCTAACTAAAATGAATTGTGAGAGGAGAGGTACTACATATTTGTATCCAAAATTTCAATTAAATATTCCAACTAAACTCATCAAACAACCAGGCAAATGCTTTAAAAAAGAAGAAACATTAAAGAAAAATGTGAGTAGTTATAGTATCTTCCTATCTGCATCTCAAAAACAGCATTTTTGCAGGCAGGCACATTAAAACTTAATTAATATTAACCATACAGGGCCATAGAGGTGGCTGATTAAAATTTAGAAATAGAAAAAACCAACATCAGCAGTTTCTCTCTTATTAACACGTGTTACTTGTATATAATTCATGAATGGGGTGTGCTGCTGTTAGTTATAAATATTGAGTTCTCAAATTGGAAGATCAGAATTAAACAGTAAACAAAACCCCTAGCTAGCTAGCTACGTTCACCAACAAGAAGCAAAGGAGATCACTTGTGTCAAATGTAGGAAGACAGATGAATAAACGATGAGTTCATGTGGTGGAGTGGGGGCGTCGTCTAGCTGTCACGAGCGATTCGATTCCACCATTTTGAATGTACGAAATCGTCGACGTTTTGGCATTATAATCTGACCATTTCAGGAAAATGTTATTCTTATAAGCAAACAATGTACGTATGTTGTACATTCGCCATCAGCTAATTTTTATACCGCTTTCTCTCATTATTTAGTTGAATTAAACGGGATAATAAAAACAACATTTGGACAGTTTAGATTTTATACAGACCATAATTATTGGGTCGCAAAACTAATAGTTTCGATATCTAAACAAATTCCAACTTTCAGAATGAATGTATGATATAGCGTAAATTTAAAGAAATGTTTTCCACGGAAATTTGTAGTTGTTGGTGTGTTTAAGAGTAATAATAAAAAAACAGGAATACTTTGATAAAAATATACTACTTATCTATATTACTCGCAAATG
>JAUYWI010053245.1:0-17601 GCA_034780595.1 Parotoplana pacifica
TTAAGTGTAATGTTCATTTGATCCTGCCCATTTCTTGAAACTCGCATTACCTTTGTCTTCTTTATGTTTATCTTCATATTATCTACCACGTATGTAAAAAAGAATCCGAGGGTTAAACCCCATCGCATCATGTGACAACAGGTGACAACATGACTATATGTGTTTCTATTTAAAATATTTTATGTTTATAATAACGAGGAAAGACAACACACGAATAGGTGTATGTATGACGTCACAAGTTATTAAAACTTGTCTAACGTCACCTGGAATGACTTACACCGAGCTTTGCTTCATGTAGATTGGAAGAACAATTCGTCCAAATCGTGTATAATTTCGTAGATGTAGATGTCTGCTGTGGGCACAATTTTGTTCTTGAGCATGTCCCGATTGTTGAACATGGTGGGGATCTTGTGCTGGTGAACGTCCACCACCGTCAGCTGAAATAAAACCACAGACAACTACAACTGACGTCAAATTAATATTATAGGAATGTTTTTTTAAATATTAGGTTAAATAAAAAATCATGGACATACAGCGAGCATCAATCGAGACAATGGATGGAATATTCTTCGAACTTTTCGCAAATATTTATAACAATGATGAACTTTTTATGGATATCTTTAAACTAAAGATCTGTGATTTACGAATAATTCTAAATTTATAAAAATGTTATTTGTATTGCTACTTATTGCACTAAATATTTTGATTAAAGCATAAGCCAAAAAATTGTAATAATTAATTTAAGCTTTTAATTTGTTTTTAACATTATATTTAACCTAATAATTATGTCCACTACGTCATTAAATGTTACTTTAAAGACCGTGATTTACTGAGTATTCATGTCACTTTTTCCTAAATTGATTTCGAGACTAAAACGAAATGGAAGCCTAAAGGTTTCGATATGGACTGCAAATTCCGTTGTAGTTTTGATAAATGTATAACTGAACTTGCAATCATCAATGATAAGTCTTGAATGAAAACTGCTCACCGAATTTAAACCAAACAAAAGAAATACAAAGGTTTAGAACATTTATGAGGGAAGGTGTGAAAAACGTCTGTGCTACCACCACCCACAAGTTTATAGCTAGACATATTTATATGCGTTACATCAAAATCCCATTTTTAAATTAAAACAACAAAACACAAACTCTTTAATATCAATACATATCCACAAATTTTCGAAATCTCTAATTGACCAAACAGATTTACTAAATGTAAGAAAATCCCAATCATGATTAGTATAGCCATTTTATGCAACATTGATATTTTTGTTAAAGCTTAAATAAGAGGAGCCCTGATAAGGTGATAAATGTAAACATTTCCAGTTAAAGTCGCTCAGTAAACTTGTTGCAGGGGCCTTCAATTTTAAATTTTTAGAATCTCAACTGATCTTCTAATTTCCATCTTAGGCCCTTATTACAATTTCACAAATTCCGTTTTTCAACAAAATCGGAACGTCGGGCTTATCAAATATCTGTCGTACAAATTCCTACAAAATCAAACATCCCCTCGTTGCTCACATTGGCGGGGTTGCAGTTGACGATAGAGGCCAGTGAACGACACAGATCCCCGATGGAGGCATTGCCCGGCAGCTTAAGCTTGATCTTGATGTTGGGTTCGGAGGGCTCATCAGGACAGTAGGTGACCACCTGGAAGTACTCGTTCACATTGGGCAGGGGAAGACTCAGGCTAGAGAAGGGGTCGAAGGTCACCGAGACAAACTGGCAAGTGGGACAGACAATGGTCGACTTGAGCATGCCATGGAACAGGCTAACGATGATGGAGTCATTGCGTCTGTGGTGTGTGTCCCAAGATTCCTCAGCCACCACCTACAAGAGAGCACATCACTGAACAATGGGAATTTCACACAACCAATAAATAATTCAATGATTTACTTAATGCCTAATACTAAAGAAACGTAGATTTGTATTATTTATTATACTGACATCACTAATAACTATAGAAATTTACAAATGCAACAATTAAATTAGGGCGGCAGAGACATGGGTAGTAAAATCAAATGAAGAAAATATCCTAAGAGCAGAAAAGGTTATGGCTAGAAAGATTTATGTGGAGTTAAGCAGCGGGATAAGATGAATTCAGAAGTGTTGATGGAAAAACTTGGTCTGCGAGTCCATTGTAGAGGTAGTGAGACAGAGCTGTCTAAGATGGTGTGGTCATTTCCTGAGAAAGAAAGAGAATAGTGGTGGGCTTGGAATCTCAAAGTGAAAGGGACGAGAGAAAGAGGGCGCCTAAAGTTCACCTGGATGGCAGAGAGAGAGAGAGAATGTCCAAAGGTTGGATTGAAGCTTAGGGAACATGAAGATAGAAAGCGCTGGAAAATTGGTTGTGGACAGTTGGAAAGAATGAGGGTCGGCGACTTCCTGTCAGAGGGAAATAAACCGACAGCGTAAATCATTGGACTTGTTAAAATAACCAATTCGTGTTAAGATATCTCTAATTCACATGAATTCACAGCATAAAACTTGAGTGATCGATTTAGAAAGTAATATTGAATTGAGTAAAAATGATGCATAATTTATTGAAAATAACACGATGTATGACTATTTTAGCCTGAATTATTAACATTCTATTTGTTAACCATACAAAAAACAAAGAATTTCCGTGTCAAACGTTTTCGTATTAAGTGGAAATAAATATGTAATAACACAAAATAATTATTAACCCGTGGTTGATAAAGAGGGGGGGGCTAGACCCCCCTAGCACATATTATGTTCTAGCTTAAAACAGTAACTCCGATTAAGCTGAAATTTTTTAAAACATTGTCCTAATTGAAAATCCGTAGTTTTTTACGTTAAAAGTTTTCATAGCTCCACCCAAGGTCACCCGGTGGTCCTTCAAAGTAGGTCACTATGGTTAACATTTTTTTTAATTTTAGGAGACTAGGTATTTTTTCTTAAAAGTCAATCTTGAAATCAAAATTATATATGGCTCATATTTGGGTTTTTTTGAAAGTATTGAATTCTGTCCACGGTTTACAACCTGAGCCAAGCAAAAATTATTTTTTTTAGATAAAAAGTTCCAATGGATAGTTTCTTACTGTAGAAAATGTTATTAAAAATATTGCTTCAAAAATGTTATGGAAATTTTCTGTGTCAAAAATGACAAATATAGAAAAATACTATACAATTTAATTTCCTAATAAAATATGAATACTTTATTGAAATGCCGTCATATTTGGCACATCCCTTCTTTATCTGGAATGCTATAAGTGTGCCAACTAAAACAGAGAAAGCTTTATCCAAAGTTAGAAATTGAGGTCCATTGATTCTGGGACTGGACTCTATAAATGGACGAAATTCAATTTTAGGACAGAAAATCAAATCAAAACCACTAGAAATATCGTAGAAACTAATAATAAGCTATGTATTTTAAATCAAATAGAGCCATTTATGTGAAGAAATCCATATCTTTAAAAAAAATTGTGGACCTGCCCTGATGTGAAACAACCAATTTTCTAATACATTATTTCTGTCTTCCTTATTCTAAATTTTGGTTCAGATTTTAGCGCCATTTAATTGATTTTTGTCAAAAATATCGATTTTGTTTGCCCCGAAAAAGCAACGATCAATAATTTTTCATTTTATGGATTTCTATTACTGAGTGCCTAGTGGACCTACCCACCAAATTTGAAGTCAATCGGATAAACTTTAATTTGTGGCCCTTCATATGATGACTTCGGCCCCCTATCAATTATTTTTCTAAAAAAATCGTTGGTACCTAAAACATTACAAGGCACCTATGCACGAAATTTCCGCTTAATCCAACCATGGCAAGTATGGTATTCTAGACCCCCTCCCCTTTATCAGGGGAGGCTTAAGCTTTCTCAACAATTTTAGTATGCATACACAAAAATGTACATTATTTTTTCAATTTCCGATAATAAAAATATTGAAAATACAAAAAAAAAACATTTATAAATAGAATTTCTGGTATAATTACGTATTGATGTTTTGGTATTTGAACAAAATAAATACCTCATTTTACTATTATTTAACGCATTAAAGAAAATTTGCTTTTTATCTTTCGCATTCTTAAAAAAAAGATTTGTCAAAAGAATTGCCCTAAAAATTCCATTTCAAAAGAACCATTCTAAAGTATATTTCAGTACTTTTGCACGCTTTATGAATACCCACACTCTTATCTTTTGTTGTTCAAACTGCCCGAATCCGCTAGCAGCTAGTATCACTCACCGTATCGGGTCTTCCTTCGGCGTCTCTAATCTTCTTTCTGAACCTATTCAGGTCCTCGTGCAGACCATCCAGCAAGAAGCCCAGCAGCTCGTGCGAATCATGCTGCGAATAACCAGAGAACTGGGGCGCAAACTCGGTCACTGCTTTCTACAAAAACAAGATATTCGATTTCACTATAAAAGTGCACTGTCTATAAAAGTATCCTTTCCTTTACAAGTTTGCAAAATGATCAGAAATTTAATACTTGCAGCTAAAATAGGCTTATTATCCGTCCTAGGTGTCTTCGAATGTCAATAAACCAGATTCCCGCGCAATCCCTCATCAAAGATTATGAGAAATTTCAATTAAGTAAGCAGACACTAAATCTCGTTCAGTTACGTCACAGACGCCTATTATTAAACCACCTAACCTACCTACAACATACCACTAAGCAATTAATCAGCTACCAGCGTTCAGTACCCACGATTGTGATCTGACCTTGGCTATATTTGTAGTGTAGCCATAGATCTGATTATGTAAATCATTTATTACCATTTAGTAATAATAGAGAGTATTCAAAAATCAAAGTCGAATCACGTGACCCATTTTGTTGGTTCCACAATTAACAAGTCACCCAATGCAATATAAGATTATACTGACGCTGAACTTTGTCACAAGTAATTTAAAATTAGATTGGAAATATGTTATTCTTAATAAACAAAATGTATCCGCACAATTTAATATGAATGATAGGAAATATAACTATAACCAATAAATGCCAGAATATAAAATCAAATGGGACATAAAATAGAAAGTATTGCCACAATAAAATTTATGTGGCAAGGTATTTCATTATTATTATTAGGATTATATTATGGTTTTGACTATGCAATCAAATATCCTAGCAAATATATTTTTAGTATGTTGTTATTTGTTTCTGCATTTAATGCAAGTCATATTTGATGCAATTTTTATTATCTGGTGCACAAAAGTTAGATGTATGTAATAATCGTGCTGCACATTACCTTAAAGCAAACAACAACACAAAAGAAAGAGATCACTTCTACATACAAACATGATCAACAATATTATCAAACTGCTGAGAGTTGAAGGATGTGCCCGTTGGAAATTGTTGACAGCTACAATTCGTACAACTTATTTTAATATTAGTTTTTTAGTATGGTATTCTGAAATTAAAATTACTATTTCCAAACTCTAACTTAGATTACGATACCTTGCGTCTGAAATACAGACATCATTTTCTAAAAGTGCAGTTTATAATCTCATATCTAGGTACAAACAACAATATAAGTAGTCCGACAGTTTGATACCAACAGGCAATATGCGTATTTATAGCAAAATAACTGAGTAATTGATTATAACAAATGTTCAAACTGCTGACCACCTACTTGTTCGATGCATATCTATGGGAAATAACGGATTCACACACTTTTGCACATAACTCTTCGTTTGAATGAATAGCATTAAACTGTGTAGTGACAGCCCTTTTAAGATCATCCCTACTCTTGTGATTGTTTCTGTAAACTGGGTCCTTTGTGGCGCCCAACAGGAAAAATCCATTTGTGTAAGATCTGGCGATTTAGAAGCCCATTCTATTGGGTCACATCTCCCAATCCAACCACTAGGTAGCGTACCCAGTAGATTTCAAACAGCTGTAGCGTAATGCGGTGGACGCTGTTGTAATTGTGGGAGAACATAATTGGACAGCCTGCCATGTTAAATCGTTCCATTGACTGTTATATCAAAGAAATAAGGACCAGAGAGACCTTCAGAGGAAATGGCACTCCAATAGGTTGTTTTGACTAGGGAGTTGCGACTAAACAGTAACAAATGCTTGTGTCGTAATAAATATAATTGTGTTAGCTTTTGATTGGCTGAAAGCTGTTGAAGTCTATAATCGATAAGAAAATCCAACTAAGCGTAAAACAACTTAATGGTATCTAACTGTCGACTACTTATTGGCCACCATTGTATATGAGTGAAACAAAAGTTACGCAATATGATAATAGCACCTTTTATCTGTAAGTTTATTACAGGAACACTTTCAGAAGATGTTTATAGCTAATCTATTCAAATTGTTGTTCAATGTAACAAATCCTGCCTAACAATAATTTGAGTTGTGCCTTTCATGATTTGATGATGACGCAATGGGTACGTATTTTCAGAAACTGTGGTTTCTGATGTTAAGCAGTCTATACATACCTACCACAGTAGAGACATCTAACAAGAATTTGTACCTGTACCGAATCTATAATTATAATGTAGGTTCGGTAGAGGTACAATTCTTGTTAGATGTCTCCATCGTGATAGGTAGATTTTTGGCATTTTACCCACTGAAAGCTTTTCACGAGAAATAAATCAATGCGTGGCAAAAAAAACTGTCAGGGGTTATTCGTGGCATAATGTACTATTTTAAATCAAAAATGGTTAAATCCATGCTATAGTCTAATAGACATATCTAAATATGCAGATTTCAATATTTTTCTTCTTAACTACCCAAGATGTTATATCTAGTTCCAAAATAAATTCGGTATTACACAAAACTTATAAATAATTTAAGTGTTCCAAGACCACCATTTAGATTTCTATATTACAAGTACTAAATATATTGTTTGTATTGACTGCAATTCGTCGATTAAAAGTAAATACTATCCGCCAACACAAGATGCAAATTACAAATTATAATAAAACTAAATAATGCCATCAAGGTACAAACATAAGCAAAAAGTGTTCTCTAACCGACTGTTGTATGCAAGAAAAAATTACTCTGAAATCAAATTTAGTTTATCCGAAATGCGATGTACTTTTCTTTGCAAACAAACGGTAGAGATGTCTAGTTTAGCGACAATTATTATTTTGAGACTTAATACGACAGTCGCACAAACATAAATCAAAGACGAGCGCTTCCAACCTACCCTGAAATCCCTAGTCAGCACACTAGACTCGCGCCCAGACCACATACTCTCAATCAGGCGCGCGTAGGAGATGGCAATCTGTCCGCGCATGCCCAGCGGGTTGTCCCGGTTGAGGTCCTTCTGCCACTGGCCATGCAGCAGGTAGTTGGTCAGCTGGGGCACGTTGGACATGCTCTGGACGACCGTGTTCATGAAGCACGTGTTGCCCAGGTTGGTCAGGCCGGCCACTCCGGGACGAATGGAGTAGCCATAGGTGTTGCGGGGAGCGGTATTGCTGGTGAACAAGTAGGAAGCACCCCCACTCCCCATGCTGCCGTTGCTGGTAGCAGTACAAGACACAGAGCTGGTGGATGCCTGGGGTGAACGGCCATCGAAGGAGCCATTTAAGTTGCCATTGGGCAGGCTAATAGAATTAAATATACAAATGGTTCTGTGTCAAAGGTACGTTTCATTAAAACTTTTGTTTGATTGCTAAAATAAAGGAAGATAAACTCTTCTCTGTTTCCTCGTGAATTTTATTCCCCCCGTCTACTTATGAGTGCCTAAGAAAACAAAAATAAAATCGTATTTTCTCGAAAATATTCCAAAACAATTAGTTTGGGAAAAGTTTCACTCCAACTCCGACTAATAGTTGCGCGAGATTTTAACATAATTGGCCGCATACATTTTCAAACCCAACGCTTTTATTTTCTGAATAGTTTTTCAGTCACCTTCTTTTTTAGAATAAATAATTAATCGGTAGAATTTAGTTTTCAAAAATCAGAATTCATTACATTTTCACCTCTGGGTCCCAGTATCGCATGACCTACTACAGAGACATAATAAGCGCAGGCAGAATTGTGTTTCTTTGACTTCAATATTTCACAACCAAACCAATAACCCAATTACGGCTTTTAAGTTTCAAATTTTGTTAGTTGAGCATTGCAGAAGGGTAGCCCGGTCATGTCCTGTTAAGTTACCGAGGGACTGGTTAAAAAATGAGCCCACATTGAAATTGAATCAATCTGATTTTAATGCAAATTGATAAAATTATTTTCTTTTAAAATCCGCCAAAGCGGTAGATTATACTCTACTTACTTTTCCACCGTCTCAAGTTGCCATAACTTTTCATCAAGAATCAAAGTCTGAAGTAGATTATACTCTACTTACTTTTCCACCGTCTCAAGTTGCCACAACTTTTCATCAAGAATCAAAGTCTGAAGTAGATTATACTCTACTTACTTTTCCACCGTCTCAAGTTGCCATAACTTTTCATCAAGAATCAAAGTCTGAAGAATATGCAAAACGAAATTCTCTTACTATTTCAGCCTTTTAATAAACAATTTATTGTAATTAGGTGTATAAAATTAATTCAATAAAAGAATAAAATAAAATCACAATAATATTATAAACAGCATTTTTGTTTCAAATATTGTGATCTTTGTTAATTTAAAAATAATTCATTTTTTTAGAAAAAGCGCCGTTTTTAAATGGCTGTATTTTGGAAATTACTTTTTCTTTTCAAGAAAGAGTGCATTTGTGATCTCACCTCACGTCTGTTCAGGCCCGAATCCTCAAGTGTTATGCCCTCAGTCATCTCAACCAGTACATACTTCTTGTCATCCTCCTCCAGAGGGCATACAACACGCTTCTCATTAAAGGTCTGCGGATACAAACCATTCATTGCTTTCAATACATCATCTGAAATGGTAAAATATTCATTTACTCAAAAATCAATAAGTGGTCGGGACAATACATTTACAATAAAAAATAGAATTAATCTTACACTAGTATAGAAATTCAATAGTTTCTACCACAAATATGACTGTAAAACTGTTGAAACAGGAATATAATTATAACGTTATAATCTTCATTAAATAAAGTGAAGGTATAATGATTTATTTTTAGCTAAAAACTTAGGATACTCGCAAGTATAAACAACAATTTAATTGAATCAACACAAAATATAACAAAACTCACACAGGGTTTTGTTTCTGCTAAAGGTAACAATCTCGGGCTTATTCAATTCCTTGTGAGAACACAATCGAAGAAAGAAGGGTTGGGTTTCCACCAAACAATCGCCGCCACTGACCTTGATCACACTGCGTTGGAACATCTGCTGTTGTTCAGTGTGCACACAACCATAGCACTCCACGAGCAATCCCCAGGACTCTTCGGGGATGAGTTCGAAATCAATATCCTGCACAATTTTATCGGAAATCTCGCCATCTTCTACAAATAAAGTTAATCACACAACTTACTACTAATTTACGAAAATCTGGTCAAAATCATAGAAGTAAAATACCTAGATTCCAATCATGATAAATGTCATAGAATTTAGTAAATTTCGATATCTATTTTTGCATTCTAGAGATGTTAGGTACTTACAATATCTATGTATATACCTATCTTTCAACATTGCGTAAATAGGAGAATATGCAGCTTTTTGGCATAACTTTCTAGTGAAATATTTTTTACAAGAATACCTACCAAATTAATTTACAGAATTTAATACTTTTCTGAACTGCTTTATTTCAAAAATGGTGTGCAGGACCTCTGTATTTACCACCTCTATCATTAAAACTTTTTAAATTGACTACACCAAGAGCCGAGGGATGTTTAATCATAAAATCGGAGCGCAAAGGTCCGATGGGTTCATCGTGTAGTACTTTGCGAAAGATGCTCAAACAAACATTTGGCTGCATAAATGGTGTATTTTTTTCAAATGCTCAAAAATGTCAGTGAAAAGGTGCTTGGGTTTACTTCACATTTACACTAGAGATGTCTAAAAAATATCACAAACATTTTCTGAAACTTTCATTAAATTATTTGATCAATTGAAACTAACATTTTTGATAATTTTTAGGGATAGCATCAAGACTAAAACTATCAAAATGCAAGTGTTTCGATTAACCAAATATATTTTTCAGATGCATGCACCACTTGTGGAACGCAGCTCACGCAGAGTACTACACGATGGACCCATCAGACATTTGCACCCCCGATTTAATAATTGACCCCCTCCCCTTGGCTTCCGGTCTACAAATTCAATGTAACACCCTCACCACCTGGATAAATTGAATCAAGTAGGCCTAGTAATGAGTTTTTCACACCGATTAAAAATGTACTTCTTTCTAGAATCAGTCAATGTGATGCCACAACGGTTTTTATGCGCCTAAGCTATTTACCGATCAAAGAGGAGTTATCGATCTCGCCCGGATGATCTTCATCAGCATCCAAGTCATCATCATCATCCCTAGCACAATCCAACTGAATATAGCCCTTCCATTTGTCAAACCATTTCTTACTGATAATGTACCTGAAAATAATCGATATTGACATGACAATCTGAAAGATCTAGTTTAAGAAATTAGACAACAAGGCATTATTAGGGGAACCATCGCATTTCATCTGATTCGGTTTCGATACTGTTTCTCCTAGCCAGTTAAAATGTTAAAAAAATATATAAAATATGCAGGACATTGTTCTTTGGTACTTGACCTGTTTGCAGCAGAGAGACGTTTGCTTCACCCGAACTTGCTGTTCTTTTAGTAAAATTTTGATGTTTGGATTTGGCTTTCCAAGTTCCTTCTTCATCTTCCCGCTCTGCTTGGCCAGGAAGTTGGGTTATAAAGTCATATAGAGCACCAGAGCCTTAGAGCCCTTACAACTATGATATATAAGGGTTGTTTTTAGTGTGCTCTTCACAAGCTACACATGGTGCTGCCAAGTACCCATGGACGCCACAAGCAGTGGCACATGTTGTTGATCACATTGGGCTAAGACTGGCTCCCATGGAGACACCTTCACCACTTACTTATCATGCAGGTTGGAGGTGGGTTGTCTAGTCCTTGAGCACTTTAAGAACCCTTGTCCATCAAGTAACCAGAAAATGTGCCACTACTGGGTACCTACTGATCCATAGTCCAGCATGTTGTTAACCACTTGGCTACCAGCTGCTCTTCCAAGTTTCTCTTTGAGGGCACGGTGCCATCTTTCAACCAATTTAATTAGACACAATTACATTAAGTCAATTGATCATCATCATCAGTGCCGTCTCCTGTAGAGGTTGGCTGCCAGGATCCGCCACTTTTCTCTGTTTGAAGATAAGTTAGACCTGTCATTTCTTTGATATCGTCTATCCATCGTCTAGGTGGTCACCCTCTCGGTTTACTTCAACACATCCTTCTAATAACTGTCGTTGATGCCCTTCAGCTCTGATCAGGTGTCCAAAGTAATGGACTTTCCTTTGTTTTATCAATATAAGTAGCTGCCTTTCTTCTCCTGCCAATTGTAGAACCTCTTCGTTGGTCTTTCTTTCTTCATATGAGATCTTGAACATCTTTCTATAAGCCCACATTTCATACGTTTCACTTTTATTTGCCATGTCTTTGCTGATTGTCCAGGTCTGGGTTGCATATAATAGAGTGGAAGTAGTATAACATCTCAGCATTCGTTTTCTTAGTTCTAGGTTCAGTGTTCTTGATTTTATAAAAAAACAACGTAACCCGTAAATACAATATTTGGTGTCATTAAATTAATTTTTGAATTGATATATAGTTGCGTATAAGTTCAATAAAAATTTCGTTTTTTTGGATTAGGTATACTTTGCTAAATTTGGAGTTTAATTTTAGTGTAATATAATTTTAAAATGATTACTATATAATGTTATGGATGTTTAACTAGCTTTAGAAGTTACGGACAATTTGGATAAAATGTTTATATTATTTAGCTGTAACCCACTATTAGAAATTCAAACTAATGTAAATAAAATAAAAGATATAAAGAAATTATTAGTTTTAGTCTAGGTTTCAAATAGTAATCCGTTTAAATTTATGGACAAGGCGTTATTTTACTTAAAGTTGTTTAATATTAGACCAATCGCTTAATGTTCTCTATTTTACATTCAGAAAGTTATTTTAATTTTGGATACTTACATATATTACTAGAGGTTTGTTTAATATCGGGTATTTTAGATATTTTTTGTGTCAGATTGTATTTACATATTAATATATTAAATGTTGGTAAATTGTCAAACTTGTGTTCCCTATAACACTAAAGATAATTTGTAAAAATACATTTTTATCTTCTTCTCTCCGATAATGTGCCCGAGTACCTTCAGAGGGTGATAAAGAGAGGTTTTATGCCAGATGAGTATTAATTGGTTTTGTGGGCACCGAGTGCTGAGAACAAATGGAATAATACCTCGATGTGCGGCATCCATCTTTCTTTCTCATGAAGAGATTGTTGGGATTGATTGGAAACTCTACATCAACATTGAGTACACTATTGCAAAGAATAATTAATATTTGCTTTTGTCGCAGGCTGATGAAGTGAAACTGATGGAGAGAGATGTAGCCCAGGGTTGTTTCCTCCAGTTTGATCTATGTACAACAAGTTTCAAATGTTAAATTGATTGATATTGCTTTTATGCTTTGTTTGTATTACACAATCATATGTACATACTGATTTCTTTCGTGTCTGTAAACGTAATCTCTACCACTTTATTTTTATTTTCTCTGTGAAAGATTGTTTAGAACGATTTATAAGGTTTTATCTTACTTTTGTTTGGTTTTTCAAAATTTAGTAACATTTGAGCCCCTTAGCTCTTTTCATTTCAAAGTCATGCTACTGCAATCACATCTATTTGTTAAATATAAGTGTTATATTAATTTTGAGTGATTGATGATTAAATTAGTCATTTCCTTTTGTATCTATATTATGATGTAATAATCCACTTGTAAAGATACTATGATTGCTATGGGATAGTATTTTCGTGTCATCGTGTAAATTTAAAAATCGTTTTTAAGTTGATAAGTAATTGATGTTTTATCAATATGGCTACTCCACCACATATATTATATGAAGAATAATGAACATGGTGCTTATAATCAGTGAATTGAACATTAAGTATTCCATCAACATTTAATCTTATTTCACTTAAGATTATTTTTTCAGGATATTTATAAAAACTCTTAGTTCATCATTATAGTTTTAAACTATTTAAATTAATGGAGATCATTATATGTATATGAAACGAAGTCACAATAATTTTAAAATATGATTTAAATACCTAATTAAATGCAATACCTACTTTGTAATATCTTATGAGGTATATACACATATTTCAATAATACCTACTTTACTTTTCAGAGGTCAGATAGAGCAGCAAGCGATTTACTCATAGGTAAGATGGATAAGCATAATTTTTATTTGTTGCTTCAGATGAGTTTCACGAATTTTCATTGTAATTACCTTGTTTAAGTTTGGCAAAATTCAGTGTGTTGTATTAATACAGTGACGATTAAATACTTTTTATTTGATTTTGAAATATTAAAAATATAAGGGTAAATATAAACCTAGTATACAAATAATATTCAGTAGGTATATAACATCTTTGGTTGGAGGTAAGTAGGTACTTTGTATTCTGATGGCCGCCATACCAACATTTCTGGATATATGTAGCTTTATTTAAAAAAAACTACAAGAAAAATCTGTATCTCTTGAAGTATGTATGTATATGAAAGGATTACATACAGGAACTAGTGCTAGAGGGGACTGCTATTACAGGCCAAGTTGTGCTGTAATAATTGTCATTTTCCAATTAAATACATCGCAAATTACCAATAGCGAGTTTTCTATTACATAAGCAATAGCATTAGTACTACCAGATTTCAATTTTACTTACTCTACTTTTACAAAAAATGGCAACATAATACTGAAAATTGTTCAGATGTTTGAGTGAACATAGCTTTAATTATTGAATAAATGGTGTATAATGAAGTTTATTAATGAAAGAAATACTCTATTTCTAATTAATATATTTTCACCATTTCCAGCCGCAATATTATTTGTAGTTTTGGTAGCAAAGCGTGCAACATTATAATTTGAGGTAAACATATGGCACACAAAGTAAAATTATATCCAAATTCTAACAGGAATTGTCAAAGTAACCACATCAAAAAGTGCTTTATATATAAAAACTACAGCAGCTTCTTTTGCGTAGGTCAAACAACCGTTGAATTTAGAAAACCTAAAGCAATATACAAGCAGTATACAAGAGTGTACTGCAATTAACACTTTTATCATTATTCCAAATGATTTTTGAGCTGTTTTGTTTCTATAGTTAAACGATTATTCTCAAATAAATTCATTTCTATAGTAGAAAAGTGATTCATAATACTGCATGTTTCTTTTATATTGAATAGTCTATGTAATTGGCTTAATCAGTTGGGTTTAGAATGAGCTGGTAATAGATTAGCTGTTCTAAAAGTCAAACGTTGAATGTGATTAATCATTGTATGCAAACTCAGTTTGCGGTTAAACTTATCCAACGTTTCCTCAAAATATGGGTATTTCAAGTTTAGTATATCAAACCAGAACTGTGTCACAATCTTTTACTATATTTCTGACATGGGAAATGCCAAACAATTATATGTTTTACTTAGACAATTACATTTCACATTCATTACTTATGTACAACTCCTCCAATTAATAACCCCCCTATCTAACTGAATGTTAAGTAAGTGTTTTATGAAGATTGTCACTTTAAGACAACTTATTGGAAGAAATAGTTATTTGAAATCTGAAACTTAAAGGTTTTGAAGAATATTTAAAAGTATAAGATTTGTGATAAACTCACTTCATTTTCTCCGATAGACTTTTATTTTTGTAAAAACTTTTCCTCACAGTAAAGCAATTAGAAACAAAGTTAAAAATATTTGAAAAGAGAGAGAAGTGGGTCTATCACAGATCTTTCACTTTTAGAATAATCTACAAAACCATTAGGTTTCAGATTTGAAGTAGCTACTTCTTTCAAAAAGTTGTTTTAATGTGACTATCTTCATTTAACACATATTTAACATAGAGTTAGATAAGGGGGCATTATTTATTGACAGGGCTGTATTATATAACAAATCATGTTATTGCTTTTATATTCATACTTAAAATTAATTTGTATTTTGTCTTTCTTCTAAGCTAAATAGAAGGACAACTAATTCTAAAATATACGCACATTTACCTATTTAGGTTTATGTATAAATCCCCTTTAAGGCAAAATGAAACTTACTAAGTTCCTGGGGTTACGTGATTTTTTTGTTTGGACGAGTGAGCTGATTTGAAAACAATATTACTTTTTGTGCAATTAATCATTTTTACTAGTCTTTTTAGAACATTTTTGTTTTAAATAAGAGACTCAGCTGTCCAATGGAAACAATTTTGAAATTAAAAATAAACTTAAATAATTGGTCAAATATTATTTATCGGAAAAGAAATAACTTTTTTTCTCCACAAATGAACTCATTTCCAAACTTTAGATAGAAACCAATAATAAACCCCTTTAAACAGATTAGATTCATAAAGTCACCCTAATCATGATTAATGATGGCTCTTGTATATCTGGGTCCAGAAACGTTTTGAATCCAATTTTCTACTACATTACTTTCTATATGTCAGACTTGAAATAAATCGAATGTTGGCCGTCCATTTTTGAATAATTTGGCAATTGGGTCAACAAATCAATACATTTTGCCAAAAAATCAAAAATCAATAATATTTTGAAATTGTGTCAGATGTAAATTTTAGATATTTATTCAAAACAGACGTATATCATATTTTAGTGTAACAACGAATTCTATCATTGTCTTAGGTGGTTTTTCTAATGGCTTTTTTATTTGTAATCGTAAACCGGGGTATTCAATGTATAAACATATTATCTTTTCCTATTATATTGGCAATTGGTCGCTTTCACTTTAGTTCTTCAATATGATGTCAATTTCAAGACATAATTTGTAAGTCACTTTACATATAATCTGATAATTACTTTCAGAGACTAAATAACTCAACATAGCAGAGATTTATGTGATTTAGTTCATAATCTATAGACATTCATAGACATCATCATAATCAAGTTTATGATGGACACACTGTGACATGTACATATTCCCAATTTTGAACTATAAAACTCTGTCTTAGACCCATGGACTTAGGCAAGTAGCTCTTCAGAGCACCAAACTGTATTTAAAGGCTGGCAATTTGGTATTTGTCAGTCAACACCGCAGTGAATATTAGAAATTTTATCCTTTATATTTCATGGAGGAAAATAGTTCAATTTAGAATATATTCCCCAATTCAAACAAACCAAATCATACTTGAATAGGTGGCAAAAGCATGCAAAATTAGCATTTAGAATAGTTGGACAATATCTGCTGATGAAAATGATATGGTTTTCAACAAAATACTGCTTTCATAGCGCAACAAATCTCATAACAGAGTTGTGTATTTTCAGAACAGTTGATTGAGGGATAGGTTGATGGCCTTTATGAAACTGTGATGACGGAATTCAATCGACAGCTAGTGAATTTAGCAATGTGAGATCCATTGTTTTGGATCGCTCAATTCAAAACTTGCTAGTCAATAGTGCTCACTATTAAATAACGGCAACCACTCTACCAAAACAATAGAGATCGAATACGCTTCCTATGGACATAAAACCCTCGCGCCAACACATCAGTAGTTGTTAGAGAGCTGTTATTTGCCTGTGCTTCATTGGCAGCAGTAAATCCGTGTACCGCACGAGATGACTTTGCTTTGCCCAAATATCCAAAAATGGCAGCACCTGTCGCTATATTCACCGAAGTTTTATCCTCCAATTTGCAGATTATTTTGATGGTTGATGACTTGACAAATTTGAATCACAAAATCAAATATACCAGATTGTTGTGCTGAACTTTGAAGATTGACAAGTATTTCGGCTGCGCGAATTGAAGTATCCAGCTAAGCATTTTAAACCAGCGGATAATTTTTGTAATTATATTTTTTATGTTTAGGAATCATTAATTTCGGCAAGCTCTTTACACGGCTTTAGCAATAAATCATACCGTGGAGGTACTTGTTGGTGCTGCTGGATCGATTTTAATCCTGTGAGAGGGAAAGATGCTAAGATGCTTCGATAGCGCATGTACGGGCAGTTTTATTCACTAGGGATCCACTTTCCTTTGTTGTATTTGTCAATATAGAAGCACATTATAACAAAATGGCAGATACAAACCAACATTGAAAGCAAATAATCAATTATCACATATAGCCGGCATATACATATGTGTAACTATCTAAAGATATCTCCAAATGACCAAATCACACCCCAGATTAGCATATTTCCATTATATCAAAGTGATTTGTTTTAATCGTTTTATAAATTGGTTGTTTTGTTGGAGGGTAGCTGTTTAAAACATAAAACATTAATTCACACATCGCTTTAGTTTAGCTCAAAAATGTGAAATTAGGCGTGACACAAAATATCCAATTTTTACACATGTAATAAATGTTTTGTCTACGATGGGAACCAAATTCTCAGACCTGTGACTGATAACAATCATATTACTGCTGCATTTCATTGAATAAATCTACACAGTGGGTTGTTGTTGTTGTTGTGATGCCCCGCAGCTATTGAGCAGGTTCGTTGGCCGGGATCCGGCCAATCGCCTCAATAAAGG
>JAUYWI010053256.1:0-17592 GCA_034780595.1 Parotoplana pacifica
GGGGGTGGAGTAAGATCATAATTATTGCAACGTCTGATTGAGCTTAAATTTCAATTTGATTTTGTTGTCAACAATTATGTACTTTTGAACTAAAAGTTTCCATTTGTTTAAAAAAGACGTTTTTTAAAGAAAAAATGAATTTCTCAATTCAATATTTGGCAATAGCTGTTAATTATTTGACCAATTTATCACAATCACCTCATCATGGCTTTTGAAAAAATGTGTCTAGTTTTGTAGCAAATATGCAACTTGAGAGCCAATCAAAACTTGAAATTTAAATAGAAACGTTTAGCGGATAGAATATTAAATTTGCATTTATCCATAAGCATTATAGAAAATTCATTAAAAAATATAATTGATAAAAATAATCATGATTTGTGTGTCTAAAATTGAACATAATATGAAAATTGACCTGCAAATAAAATAATAATAATTCATTGAACTATTCTTTAGTGTGCTAAATAAAAACATTAAAGCTTTATTCAAGTCAAAAATGGAGTTCCACTGATTTCAGGCTATGACTGGCCTTCAATGCTTTAATGTTTAATTTTTCTTAAATTTAATTTTCTTAATAAAATAGTTTCAAAAACACCAAAAGTTGATCTAAAAACTAATAATTTGACTTAAAGAATTTGGGTAAAATTTACTTTTCAAAAAGCATTAATTCTAAAAATTAAATTTCAACAGAATGGAATGTTTCTTTCGGATTTTATAATCATTTTATTTGGCCAAAAATATCGATATCTTAGTATTTACATACATGGGTACCAAGTTTCAGCCCAATCTATGCGCGGCAAGTATGATATTTTAGGGAGTGTACCCCCCCCACACCCCAAGAAAATTGTATCAGTGGTGATTTAGAGTCATTCTATTCTTACTGATAATTGGGATGTCGAAGATCAAAATTTGTAGACAACAAATTTCAATGATTTTTTTAATTGCTGACTGATTTGGAATTTGTTATGTATAATACTTGCTGAGTAAAGTCAAGTAGTATTTCGATACCCAGTTTAACCGTCAGTAACCCAACGCAGCGCAAACCCATGTAATGAGTGGCTGACACTTTGGATTGGACTGCCTGCCTAAGTTGATCAGTTTCAAGTTTTTTTTACTTGGATCCTATTTCAACAACCATATGGAAACAAAGTCAACATATTCTATAAATGTATATTTCATCATTCGACCTGTTTCGATACGAACATTGTATCCATTGTCAAGAAACTAGAACTTCTTTAATTTAAAAACAGCGGGAAACGATTGTATCCCGCTGTTTTTAAATTAATTAGTTTCTTGACAAGAATAAGCAATAATAATGCAAATGTCTGTCTGCTTTTCATTGAATTCCATGCTGGAATACTCATTTTTCTCTTGGAGAAGGACAGTAGCCATTTATCTCTATATTCTATAAACTATAATTTATCAAATATGTTACGATGTTAAAAATGTTGATTTCTCTACGTAAAAAGATAAAGTATGTTGAAAACTTGCTTCAGTACGGTTTTCTCTATTTACAATGGCATATATTTTATTGTGATATGTGACATGATTTCTTTATTCATTATGTCACCTGATATTTTTTAATACTCATACTTATTATCGTTTATGTCACAACTTTTCATTATTTTTGTTTATATGTAGTCTTTGCTGTTTTGTTTGACATATTATTATATATTCATGGTCGTTATTTATTTGGATTTGTTTTATGTAGAAAATTGATATTATTTTTTACTCATGACCAAAAGTTATTTATTGCTTGGGACAGTTAACTGCCCATTTTAAACTACTCTGAGTCAATTAGATACTGATAAATGAAATACTTTTACTAAGATGCATATGCAAGCTTATGAAAATAGTTTTTTCTATTGTCTAAATATAAGAACTATCAAAGCAAATTTTAGTTGTTTTATAATATATGTACATATAACAATATGAATGGTTTGAGTGCACAAAATTATCGGAGACAATCTCTTAGAACAAAAATCGTCATTAGGTGCAAAAATTAAAATCCATTATAGATTTTTGGTAAAATATTGTTTCTTGAATGTTTAGCCAAAATCACTAAAATGCTATCAAAACATCATATGTATCTTTATCAAATTTGACATTTAAATTAAGGAAGATATTACATAGAAACAAAGTTTTATGGTTGCTAGTATATGATGGCCACCATACTGGGATAGAAGAGAATGGTTTATCATGACTTTCTAGATTATTTTTAATGGTTTAAAAATAAATTCATTGACTAAAATTGAATTTCAGACAAATTGATTGACATGTCGCTGGGTCTGATCCCAAAATCAGTAGACCTTAATTTCTGATATGACTTTTTTACATGGCAGACTTATAACATACCAGATAAAGAATAAATGTGCTAAATATGACGATATTCCAATGAACTATTTATATTTTATTAGGAAATTAAAATTTACCTTTTCCAGGGAATTCTACAGATATCCCTGCCTTTTTCCTATTTTAATGTATAGGATTTTCAAATATGGTCTATTTTCAAAACATTTTTGACTCAATACTGCTTTACGAAATTTCTACAGTTCCTCAGGAGCCAGTTTTACAAAAATAGATGTAAATACACACTTTTTAAAATAGAAGAAAAATGAATAAAAATTGGATTTGGCTCTCCGGTTGCACCGCCAAAATGAATATTTTTAAAAACCCTTTCTTTATGTCAAATAATAAAATCTTTGTCTAAAGAAATATTAATCAATAGCATCAATATTTTTGACTTCAGAAAAAGAAACGCAAGTTCACATATTCTTCGCTTTGCATTGACAAGTTTGGGTATCTGTAAATAAAATCCTTTTTCATTTATGCACCTATTCATTGATCCACCTATCTGTAATGCGTTAGCCACATAAATTTATGGTAAAACTCATTAATACAAAACCTTGTTTGCGCTTTAATCATCCGTAATGTACCAATTCATACATTTGTTTAATTAAAAAATTGTTTTTATATATTTTATGAATTCTATTTTTTTAATTAAAATCTGTGTTAAGTAGCCGGCATTTGTTGGACTGTTTCCATCTGACATATCCTACCCTTGAGAGTATTGTTTGTTTCAGTATATTTTGATGTTCTAGTTAAATTATCTGCGAACAATTTCTCTGGATTTTTTTATAAACTGGTCACTTTCCCTCCTTTTCATTGTTGATGCATTTTTTTGGCTCTTTTGGACAATATAGATTTACTCCCATTTTTGGGGTCACTCTGTATTGAAAATAACCTGTTATTCATTTGACCATTCTATGGTTTAAATTGAATATTGTTTTGCCTTCAAAGTTTCTGTTTCGTCATTTCGCGCAAATATTTATGTGAGGATTATCTCAGACATAAATTAAGGAAAACCAACAATTTTTTTAACTTAAAACAATCAAAAAGTACTTTCTATTATTGACGGGATTATCACTGCTGCTACTCCACCAAATTCAACTACGGTGCATCTAATAAAAGAAAAATGAAAATAGGCACAGTGGAATATCTTCTACGAAGTATTTAAAGTTTCAACTGATTATCACAATTGGATTTTTTAAATATACAAATCCGCAGTTTGGTATATCTTTCATATCCTTAAATAGTGCATCAAATTTGCTATCCGAAATAAGTGTGTACAGTATTTATTTGGCTAGGACAAGATAAGATTACTCAGTCGGACTTTGTTACCTGGGTGACTAAGGCCAGTACAATGATGTGAGCCCCTACTGGCAACAATATACAATCTTGATTTGGGTGCTAGGAATGTCAGAGAACAAGAATCATTAAACTTGGTGTAGGATAACAGCCAGAGCCACAAAATTCCATTTCTGTCATCTACTAGACATTTGACAGGCCATACATGATTTATACTAGCGTGCTAAGATAAAACAAAATATAAAACTAGTGTAACAGAATAGCCTTCTACAAACCAATAAAAGTCACAATATTTCAATTTTTTAAAATTGGTATTGAAGTTTTTGGACAACCCACAGCTTCTGACGTGGACATATAGGGAAAGCCTGAATGTGATATATAAGAGACAGTATCGAATTTGAAAGCATAGATGTTATATAAGCATCTTATTGATTTAGATAACACACTAGCATCTGAAAAATTGGATTTTGGACATGGATGACTAGAGCTAAGATATTTTAAATGATTATATGAAAATAGGTTTTATTATGCATAGGTCATTTGATTTACTTGTGTTGTGCAGCTACCTAGGTTGTGAAATATTGATTGTTCAATTATCTCTCCGGTTGCATTTTTAGAGAAATCTTTTTGAAGCACCCTGTGATATTTCAACAATCAAAATTTATAATAAAACTAAAAAATTAAAATAAATTTATTTATCTAAATGGTATGCAAATAATAACAAACCAACATGATACAAAACAAAGATGCATCTTCGGACATCTAAAATAATAGTAAATATTATTTTCTGTGCATCTGTATACGAGTATAAAATGAAGATAACATATTATGTAGGTATTTTTATAGGCGCATCAGTTTATGAGAATAGAATAACGGAAAAATGACAAAATATGGTTACAATTTATAAATAAAATCTTATAACTAAATATATTAGAAAAGAAAAAAATAGGTACTAGAATAAAATAAAATCTATTTTTGTCAGTAAAGTTTGGGGTTTGAAATAAAATCTAAAGAATTCCCAAAAATACAAACTAAGATTCATAAAAAAATATGCTAGCAATAAAATTACTGTGCTAAAAATATCTTTTGCTTCAAAGTTATTTTACAATTTATAGTATAAGAAAATTGGACTTGAAACATAACAAATTAGAAGCCAGAGATATGAGTCAATGACTACCATTCCAAGAGCATTTAGTATCATTTGTGAGCATCAAAATTTATCATAATATTAAAAAGGATAGATAGATATAGGAAACATAGGAAACCTCGGTATCACCGGCTTCCAGATTCATGTTATTCAAAGCAGACATGTTTTTATAACAAGCAATCTCTGACATTCTGCAGTTTCATATCAATCTCCCATCTCTGGCTGATAATTTACAAAAACACAACAAATTTCGATAATAATTTTAAAATTTCAATAAATGCAATGACAACCCTAATTAAATACCTACACAGGATGTGCTCAAGTACCTGGAGAATGATAAAAATCATGCTCTATAAAAACTATAAGGATATCAATACACAGTTTGGGAATGTAAGTTATACCTATACAATTGTATTAAATGACGAATACCTTAAATAACTTGTAAATGACTTACAATATCATCAAACTGATAAATAAAGTAGGAAGATATCCTTGACAATTCTGTAAAGTATAATTTTTATCATTCTGTGGTTACTTCCGCAGCAACCTGTATGTACATTCCTCCCTAACAACTTTTGTGTTTATAACACACGGGCCAGATAAACTTTTACAAACTAAGGATTAAATATTAAATAAAATAGGGTCTAACAAATAGCAGATTTCATGTCCATATAAATGTATGTATACTTTAGTAAGTATTATATGAAAAAAAAGCATCCCGAGAAACAAAATATCAATGTTTGTCAAGTGTACACAACATTGTCTAGCCTAACAATACGGAAGGCGCTTGATTTCTCTCTCAGCATGGAATAAATATCCTTTTGATCTGATAACACCTCGATTCTTATACAAATACGAATATCTAATAAGCCAATGCATATTCCACAAAAGACCATCTCGCGAGGAAAATTCAGAACCGAGTAGTGATTGTAATTCGGTGTCACCCAAAATTACTACAAAGAAAAAAAAGGATACCGTACATATAAAATCAATAACTACAATATCGCTATGTAGGGTAATAGACAATTTGATGAATCGATTTTAAATTACCACATTTTCTGTATGGGGAAATAGCCTCTATAAACATTGCCACATTATCTGTATGGAGAAATAGCCTCTATGAACATTTCCATATTATCTGTATGGAGAAATAGCCTCTATGAACATTTCCATATTATCTGTATGGAGAAATGGCCTCTATGAACATTGTCACATTATCTGTATGGAGAAATAGCCTCTATGAACATTACCACATTATCTGTATGGAGAAATAGCCTCTATGAACATTACCACATTATCTGTATGGAGTAATAGCCTTTATTGGATATATGCTAAACTAGCCGCTATTAACAGTGTATGTATGAAGAACTAGCCTACTTACAATTGAAGACTTAGTCCTTATGAGCATTGCATATTATGTTGAAGTCTAGCCTATCTACAATTGGAGAACTAGTCTCTATGAACATGGCATATATTGATGACTAGCCATCTCTGAACATTATGTATATGGAGGACGGATGAACATAAAGAATAGAAACGCAAATTGACACAAAAATCAATCTGTTTCTTCACTTTGACAAATAGACTTACAAATATTGCTAAGCAAGAATGGTGGTATGGTACCTTATAGAACTTAATGTGTGAAAATCTGGAAAATAAAATAGTACATATTATAAGATTTCTATACATGAAAGTTCACAGGAAAAACACCACAATCCTATTTGGCTACAATTTGTATTGCAATCCGATTCCGAGTCAAAATTAGGGCTATTAGCTAGAAGCATACCAATATCAAATATCACCAGTGTCTAACTGGCAATGTTTTGTGTCAAAATTCATAAATAAAAGTCAATTTTCTCATAAATTATGATCAAACATATTCTTTGAGATACCAAAACAGGTAGGTAACATTTTTCACTGAGAATTGACTTCCGATTAATTAGATAACATAAATTTATCGATGTACTAATACATACTAGCTATAAACAGAATGATAGTAGTATTCACAAGCATACGACGTATCGCTTTTTACAAATACATATTTCTTTAGGAAAGTATCAGAGTAGGTAATGATAGCCCTACCGTACTATATACGTCTAGACTGCCGATCTATTACTTAGAGGTCAGAATGTAACTTAAATTCAATACATTATATGGGTCAGTAGCGATATGAAGCAGAGCCAATGTAACGTACTATGTAGCTATAATTGGCATCAAATACCACCACGTTAAACACTATTATAGATGCTTGCTAATGGCTATATTAAATGCAATAAGGAAGACTAAACATACTCATTGCTGAGAACAGTCCACCGTGCACAAAATAATCGATTAATGAATTCAACTACACGATATAATGGATATATATTTACTAGTGATAAGTATATTAAAATTCTTGCATTAGATTGAACAGAAAGACTGTATGCAATTTTAAATGTTCAATAACATTTCCCCGAAACTTAGGTATATGAAATTGTAGATAAATACTCTTGAAACAAAATATGATATTATCAGAACATTGGGTGACACAGTTTCACTGTTGGCCTCTGATCAGGGGACCCATTTGGTCAGTAGCAATAGATTTTAAATATGAAAATTTGTCGCAATTAATTTAAATATTTTAAACTGATAATTAGCACTAGTTTTTACACGCCAGATGTCATTCTTGACGTGTTGATGGTCATTTCTTGTAGGTTGTTTACTTGACACAATACGAATTTGATTTGACTAAAGTTAGATAAACGTCCAAAATGTTTCCCTCTTTTCCCCTTTTGGTTGCACTGTGCTAAAAATTGATAACTAAGTTCTCCAGAGGTGTATGAACAAATAATCTTTAAAATTTAGATAAAACTGTGCCTTTCACCGTGAACTTGGGAAGGAGATACTGTAGGATGATACCACAATTCATCATTTTCGACAAATATGCGCTAAGGGTAGTAGTTTTGGGTAATTTTGAGTGTAATTAGTCATTCTAAAATTGTGAATGTGTGTTTAAATTTATATTTAACGCCAACTGCTACACTTCATTATATGATACGAGTAAATTCAATGTTTACAATATTAAAATCAAATATACCAAATAAATTTACGGTCTGTAACATATCTTCGTTTACCAAATTACCCAATTGCCGACAGAATCCTCATCGATAACATACAATTTGAACATGGGTACTGGGGAAAGCCGCTCAAAGCCGAAAAAAATATCAAAATTCGACTTCATAAACATTTTTCAATTTGTAAGACACAGTCGTCCATTTAGTTATTGGGCCGTCATATCACATAAATTTCTTTTCAACTTCAATTTTCGGACAATAAAATAACCTTAAATGATTAATAATGCATTAATAACATCATTTTAGAATCAGCTCTAGTCATAAAAATCAATAAAACAATACGTTAATAAAATATGGTAATAACAATCGGTTGAGTCGTTTTCAAGCAGGAAGGGAGGGGACTGATCACCCCCTCAGTGACCACGAGCTGTTAACACAAATAATGAACTCGGGTTAATCAAAACACAGATGACAGCAGTTCACACTTACCAGGAGAATCATTATGAGTCAGTAATTGAATAGAATTGTCTTTGGCAAACTGGACAAGTTCCTCGGGAACAGAACACGCATTTGACAGACTCACTTGATTAATCATAGGTTTTACCTAAAACAATAAATAACATTTTGTATCCAACCTATACAGTTAAATCACAGAAAAGAAAACAAATGTTTCATATAAATAGTCATCAAAGTGATTTGATGTGTTTATATTAATTTCGAATATCATTTAGCCCAATGATTAACCGTTTAAACAAAACTGGATTTACATTAACAATTAAATAAATTACTTTTTTCGAAATTGAAGGAGTTTTCCCAACATAGAAGCATAATGATAGTTACAACTATTTGACTTCAAGTTATAAACCCACAGAGTTTAAAATAAACAACATCGTACATAGTATGACACACAAAAACATTTTTATCGAAATTAGAAAGTCGTAAGATTTAGTCTTACTTTTACTTCATGAAAAAACTGTTCAAGTTGAACGTAATTCATGTCGCTAACTCCAAGTCGTAGAACCCGATCTTCATCAACATAACGTTCAAAAACTGACCAAACTGCTAGCAACTGTTGGAACCAAACGTCTGAATCTTCGTGTAACAGATTAGGCGGGAATGCAACGATAATTGTGTCTATGTCACGAACGGACATTCTTTCAAGTGCTGTAAAACACAAAGGAGATCTTGCTTTATAGTACAACCAATATTGGTATAGGTAACTACAGTTTAGTGAAAATAACAAGAAAGTTAGTGACAAATTTGTACAATTAAAAAATTCTGACATTGCATTGTATTCACCCAATAAAGAGACCATAAAAATAATTTCTAAACTCTCGGATAAAAAAATCAATAGATTTGTCAAAAACTGAAACAACTCGTGTCTATATTAAATAGTAATGATGTATTTTAAACATCAAATATTAAATCAATTGTATTAAGATAGTTTCTTGTGCAAAAGTATAAATTGGCTCAGCTTAATTTTTTGGACAGGCAAGAAAAGTTAGTTCTAAGAAATGTAATTCACTAGATGTTTATTCACAAAAAGCAAAAACAACCAATATTGTTTGTATTTTAACTTGAATCACTGACTTCAAAGTAATCATTTCCAATAGTTAATATAGATATTTTACTAGAAACAAGCGGAATTAAATGACTTACCATTAATAATTGCACTTTCAACTAGTACTAGATCCATTGAATATAACCAAATTTTTGCTACAAAAATTAAACAATAACAAAGTTTTGCATATCATCTAAAAGATACTTACATAAAATTAACCTAGTGAAAACGTTTTTTGAAGTATGACATTAAAAGAATTCAATCAATTTTAAGATTTAATAACACTTGTTCTAAAACAATGTAGATAAAATGGTAACGAAAACCAATGCTAGCTTTCTGAAAAGGCTACAAAATGATTATGCCCAATAAGCAATACATGAAAATTGTTTAAAACAGTAAGCGTGTTAAAAAGCTGGGTTTTTTTCATACGATTATCAAAGAGAAGCATGACCTCTTACCAGTCACCCTGATTTCATCACGCTCCTCATCCTTAATAATATCTTTATGTATTGGGCATTCAATGTCAAGTTCATTTGCATACTGCAGTAAAAATAAAAGTTATGCATCTCAACAAATGAGGCATATCATATTATTGTAAAGCACTATCTCACCTGAATTTTAAATTCATCCTGCTGTCTTTTCCAACAATGCAACAGACACTTGGTATATTCCAAAATCTAGATTACATGAACATGAGTACAAAAAGGTTACATTAATTTACTAATATATATTTCTGAGATGTATGAGTATAAATAACCCAAAGCACTAATTTATATGGCACTACAATATGTAATTCTAATTATAAATACAATATCTCCAGAAACACTACTAATAGAATAACTATCCAAAGAAGATTTTATTTTAAAAAAGATTCTAAAATTCAGGAGCCTATTTCATTCACACTTTAAAAAAATCGAGATTCTTAAAATCTAGTAATAGAATCTTATAGTCTGTTTCACATCAATGCCAATCTAATTAAATTTTATTAAGATTTAACTTATAGCTAATACTTAAAATCTAATGGCTTATCCTTATAATCTAGTAGTTTATACTTTTAATCTAATGATTTTTACTTATGTTCTTATAAACTTATTTTAAGATTTTAGTAATAAGATTATAAGGATAGAATTAGCACTCTAATGTTGTATTTAAAATGCCCCACTACTTAATATAGCATTAATTTTTATATGTAAATGCCATAAAACACATAAGATAATACATAAATACATGAAAACAGATGATTGAGTAATACAATCTAGGAAGGTATGTAGAAACTAAATGAAGAAATTAGCATCTGACGTTAACAAATATTTTCCTTTTCTACAAAATCACATAATATAATGAAATAGGTGATTCATTTTTAAACCATAAATGTGAGAATAGAAATAACATGTAGGCCTATAGATAGGTACAAACAAAATCCAACATATGACTTAATTAATTACTGTAGAGCAATTAAATGCTCCAACACAATACAAATAAACTGATTAGTTCCCAGTTTCAAATTGAAAATTTAAAGTTTATTTAGAAGACTTTGTCTTCAGAGATGGCAGCAAAACCAAGATCATTTTTGTAATTGTTAATAAGATAGCTACATCATATAGAAGTTATCCTAAATAGGGTCATGTGAAGGCCCTGTGAAAAAATGAGGTTTGGCCAAAATTGACAAATCTACTTTTTACAAAAATGTCAATCTTGAAGCCAAATAACACTTCACTGTTTAAGATATATTTTGGATTTTTATGACCAGGGTGCAAACCTGACAGCCCAAAAATCAATAAGCCGAATTTTCTTAATTACACAAAAACTAACTAACAAAATTCTTTAACAAAATGTTTTCCTTTAAATGCCTATCAACCATAGAAAATTTCATTAAAAAAATATTGATCCAAAAAAGTTATGTAAATTTGTGCATCAAAATTGCCTATAATAATTGAAAATCCTTTATACATACTTAATTAAATGAATACTGAAATTTAATTTCCTTAAAAACATGAACAGTTCATTGTAATGCCTTCATATTCTTTATGAGATATGTAATTAGCATACTAAGTAAAAAGGTAATAACTTTTTCAACTGATTTTGGGCCTGGATTGAACCAGGCCAATACATTAAAAATTGATTTTTCTGAAATTAAATTTTAAAGCACAAAATCATACCAAACACAAATAATAAATCACATTAAACCAATTAGAACAATGTATATGTGAAAAAAATCTTTAGGAAAAAACAATTTTTAGGAACCTACCCTAGAATTGTGGCAACCATAAAAGTGAGGCATCAAAGTCTCTAAAACATTATTTTTAAATCTCAAATTTCAGCAAAAAGGGATATGTTGCTTGGATTTTAGAACCATTTAGATGATCTTGGCCAAAATATTATTACTGAGTCCCTAGAGGACCTGCACACCAAATTTGAAGTAAATCTGACAATGTTTATTTTTGGACCTAATGATACCACCCATTCATTTTTTTCAAATGTTTTGTTGAGGAATTTTTCTAAAGTACCTTGGAACCAACTTTCAGCCCAACCCTGTTGGCAACAACATATGATTAAAAATGTTTTCTACTGTGGGTTAAATGGATCTAAAATCTAAACCAACAGCCTATTATTCTCAATTTTGATATTTAGAATTAGGAAGGCATTAGAACATTGAATGGATAAACACTACAATGATTGCAATCTTTCCTTATAAGTTATTGTTTAACTTTGTGAACACTGCACTGAGATTTTTTTCAGGATATTCACAAACTCATCATTGCCTACTTCCAGTTTAGTTCTTCTCTACATGGCTTTTAAAAATTTGTTGTAAAATTTTAGTAAAAATGGATGCTTTATTTCTTTAGAGGACTTTCAATTTCAATTCAATTTGCAGGCCACCAACATTGTACTTCCATTTTGTGCTTAGCTTGCAATTACAAGTGTAGTTATGTAAAGTGTAATGCATCTTGCCATTTTCTATTTATAATGTTGAAAGATGTTGTACAGTCAACCTTGTTTGTTTTGGTCTTGCTAATCTTGGTTTTTCAGTTAACTCAGGATATTTTTATGGTAAATTATATTTTCCTATCCTTTATATGTATGTTTATTCTCTAAACTTGGGTTCATTTATCTCAGTGAATTGCCTAACTCTGTAATATAACAAACACAATCACATTATTTCCAATACAAAAGATGTCTTTTATTTCTGTTCAATACTCCATTAGAATAAGATTTGAAAAATAGTATGTCTGTGTGAACTTACTCTAAACCCATGAAATTGTTCTTAATCATTCTACCCCTAGTGTAGTGTGTAGGTGCATGTATATGGTTGCATAGAATATGAATCATCAATGAATCAAAATATGTACTGCATTTCAATTGGTCAGTGAATTCATATACAGGGAAGGAAGTTTTAAGAAAGTGAACATCATAAGAGTTTTTTATATTTTTGATTCATATTGGCTAACTAGATTTATCTTAATCCTATTAAAATATCATGGTTCCAAGCATACCATAGTCCTAATATAACATAAAAAACACAATTTGCTTCATAAAGATATAAAATAAATATGATGAGTTAAGTTTGATAAAAGGATAAATTTTAATATTCAATAAAATTTCTAAATAAATATAATACTAAGTTATTAAAAATAATTATTTACATCCAAAGTAAATATCAGGTAGTGTTAGATGATGCCAACGATTTGTTACTATAGTTATTAAAAATAATGGAATAAATTTTATTGAATGAAATCGCACCTAATGAAATATTTAGTTATAAACAGTTTGTAATTAAATTTATGGGTTGACAATAGTTGGAACATCTTCTATTTGTATACTGATGTATATGTACTATGAAATCAATACACTTTCCAAAGCAACTTTTATTGTTAATCTTCAAACAAAATGCAGTTTAAAGTTGATTCATACTACCCTACCCAATAGTATTCACTTTCTTAATATTTTTACTATTAGATCTCATTAAAAAATTTCATTCATATTCCTTTATTGTCTTTTTTAATGAAATTTATATAGGTATTTTAGAGATTAATCATACTTAGAATCTCAGTACCTCAGAATCTTTCACCATAAAAAGTCATTGTTGAGAGGAAGTTGTCAATTAGACTATGTAAATTTATAGGATTATAACTGTATAAACAGTTGGACTTGTTTGCTCACCACATTCAAAACCAGTGTACATTGAATTTCAAGCCTGCACTATTAATTGTGTTGATTAGCATTTATACTCACAGTTCACAACATGTAGATAATAGAATTGTCTGACTATACAGTCAAACAGTTGTGTTTGGGAAGTATAAAGTCATTGGTTGGAGTTTGGAGGAAGTCAGTAATTAAAGATAATTTACATAGTAAACTATATTGGTGCAAAATAAAAAGGTTGTAATTCAGAGAAAGTTGCCAAATAGATTACCATTAAATGGAGGTTCAACTGTATTTAAATAAATAATTAAAAATATCAAAATTATTTGTAAATCAATTATAATAATCATAAAGATATGAATATTATTTAAACTATATATTTTCAAAATTTAAAAACAGATTTTGTCCTAAAGATTATGAAAATTGGGTTTGCTCTGTAGACTACAAAAAATTATTAATGTCTAGATAATTTGTGCATATTTTTCTTAAGTTGTACCTCTTGATAAACCATTGTAAGTGAAAATTTTACCATTTTTGTGAAATATATCAAGTTATACATTCTCTATATGTATTTTATATAAACTCAAATCTTTCATGAAATAAATATACAACAAAAGTATATATAATATTTTTTTTGACAAACTGTCACATCTTGTGGATGTGAATTTTCTTCAAATTTAATACATTTTGTATATGATAAATGTGTGTCCAACGTTTTACTTTATTAAATAATAACATACATAACTGCATGCCTAAGCTACTAATACAAAGAAAAATGTAGGTAAGTATAGGTTACACAATAATATACTGTACTTATGCAAATTGGAAATATGGAGAATTAAGAATGGTGAAGTGTAGTAACTCATTTTTTTAAAGAAATGGTAGAATTGGCATTACCTTTTTTATATGGAACCATAATATCATCCAATTTCAAAATGGCATAAAAGAAAAATGTTTTAATAATTTGAAATGTCATATGTGGAAATTTCAGGAAAACATTTTTTTTGATGAACTGTTGTAAATTTAAAAGAGGTCAAATGAAAGGAGTCAAATTTTTCTATTATATTGACTATAATAGTGACCAGTCTAAGGTTATGTAACCAAAAAATAACATTTCTATGATTTAAAGCATGCACATATTATTATTTATAAGTTATAGTATTCTTTAATCTGCCCCCCTGTAAAACAGGAAAAAATGAGATATGATGGTTTGTCATAAAAGGTCGAAGTGTCTAGATATTGGTCTAAAAATAGATAAATCCTTGGCCACAAGTATATATAAATCTTATTATTTTCCTATTTTTGATCAATAGTTTGTTTTTCAGAGATAAAATCTTAGTCATTTGAAGACTAGTTTGTCTTTCAAAAGGTAAACCAATAAATGATATTTTACTTTAATAAATAACAGTTTAAAGATAGGGTTATTTAAGGGTTTGCCTCTTGAGAGACAAACTGGTGTTTAAATGACCAAGGGTTTGTCAATCAAGAAATAAAGTTTTAGTCATTTATTAAGGTAAGCTATTATTTTTAGGTTTGCCTCTTGAGAGAGAAACTAGTATTTCAATGAATAAGGATACTATTGATAAAAAATAAGAATAAACAAGATTTGTACTAAATCAAGGTTTATTTTTACTATATTTATTATTATTCTCTCCTACTTAAGTTTTTAACCCTAAGTCAATTAAAGATCTTCTAAAACCAAGGCCAAACAAATAATATAGGATTGATATCCTAACATAACTACATTAAAATAAAATAAAAGACAGTTTTGTATTCCTTTTTGGGCAATTACCTTGACAGCCAAGGCAATGAATATGTTGGCAAATTATCTGTCTTGTGTTAAAGAAATCTGATACAAGTTTTTTTTTAATGACCAGGTGATCTGGTACCAAGTTATTATTGACCAGGCAATCTGGCAGCAAGCTTCTTTAAAAAATATTCTTTTGTTCCATATTGATAAATCACCTTAATACTGACAGTAGTCCAGTTGATCTACTATTTTTTGTAGTCTAACTGTAAAAGTCTTTATATGTGATTAATTTTGAAGTTGACTAAAACTAAACCAAAATAAGAAACATAAATCACACAAATGGAACATATGGTCTTAATAAACTCAGAACTGGATACCAAAACATTTTATTATTTTTAATCACCCCCTATCATTGAGACTAGTCTGTGTATTAGTTTACCTGATTTACACTTATGGGTGTGCAACATGGACATATTATAATAGCCCCTGAAGAAGTTTAAGTCAAAACATGGGTCTGAATATTTGTATGAAGAAAGCAAGACTGTATCTTTATTAAAACTGGACTTTAGTAATGTTTTTTTATGAAAGTTTAACTTAAAATATCTGTCAAAGAGAAATAATTGTAGAAGCCTTTACTTGCTGAGGTCTTTTCCCTTTTAATCCTGGTATGATTAAAGATAATGAGTATAGAAAAGGGTTTTCTTTCATGCTCACTCTAAAGAGGTAATTGAGAAAATAGAGGACATGCATCATCATTAATCAGATATCTTATTGTATCAGATAACTAGGTCTCCTATAAAAAAAGTTAACCTAATACATTAAAAGCCTTACATATCTTATGTCATAAGTCCTTACTTTTACATTACTAAAAATGAAACAAGAAATGTAAATGAATTGAATTTACAATTATAAACTTTTATCTAGGGCTTTAATAATGTTTACATTTTAAACTTACATTTTTAGTTGAAAGATATCAATGCAACTTTCTAAAGATTCTTATCAAGCCAACAACATCATTAGCCTTTGCTCCCAATGAATGCTGAGGGTCTGTGATGTGTCTGTGAAGCAAAATGGGGGAATGCTCAAAAAGAGAGTGGTTACAATGAGTTGAGTATCATGGATGGGCATTTAAAGAATGTTTCAGCATTGATAAATGTCCAAAATGCTCTTAGACAATACATTCTTGTTCAGATATTAGTTATTTGAATTGTTTCTAGGATTTTTTATAGTTATATATATTTATTTATGGTTTACATTATGTAATGTATATTATGTAGGTATTTTATATTATATCTAATTACAACTAGAATCCCTGTAAACTTTATAAATATCTTGATTTTCATTCCCGGTATACCCTAGAAATATTAGATTTTTTAAATTAAAAAAAGGTAAGATAGTTAGATATTTGATTACCTCTTCAGTAGGTGACAATACAGGCTTTTTCTTTATACGATTCCAGCTAATAACATTATTTGTATGAACGTTAATAGACTGTACTTTAGGTATAACTTCAAGATTTGCCATCTAAACCAAAGTCAAACTACAAAATTATATTCACCGGCTAAAGTAACCCTGAATTGTAATTTCGCAAATGAAGTATTTAAAGAGGTGCAATAAGCTGATATTTGTTTATGACAAGGCGGTAATCCGCTATCAAATATATTAAATTATTACTGAATATTTGTTTGTGATCCGAAACTATTAATATGGCAAACTATTTTTTAGAAATAGATATCTACCTATTCTTACTTGTAACATAAAAATTAGCGTCTATCCGTATGAAACACTACTAACGTTAGATTATCTATAATGAACAGTGCAAACCTTTTTCTATTTATTAAATAGCACTTCAAGGTGAAATTATTTCAAACCCTTATGCAGAAATTGGATTTAGGTCTGATGTTTTTTTTAGATGTTTTAGATGTTTTTTTAAAGTGAGACTTATACATTGATTTTCGTTAGAATATGTTTTGACCTTGAAGCATAGAAACACTATAAGTGTAAATTTTTAACCAAATTAAATTTTATGTCTCAATTGGTTAACCAATAGAAATGTGTGTTAGGGATAACTTATCTAAAACGAACATTGATGCATATCTATTTATCAAATGGCACACAAAGTAGAGAGCTCACCACTATTAAAAACACGTAAATCAACTATTCTCTCTTTCTTTGTCTGTTCTAAACGTTATAACCATTAGGCTGTTATAAGAAAGAATATGTAGTGTAGTGTTCTGCCGAATTAGTTATTAGGCAGGTTCAATTCTATGGCATCCACTTTCTCCATCCTTCT
>JAUYWI010053267.1:0-17586 GCA_034780595.1 Parotoplana pacifica
GGGGCACCCCCATCCTGAACCACCACCAATGCATTACACCCGCTGAGATGGCTGCCTTTCTTTAGGCGATTGGTCGGTTTCCGGCCAACGAACCTGCTAATTAGCTGCGGGGTACCACAAAACAACAACAACAAGAACGGCCAAGGACGGTTCGGTCTGCAACAACGATAGAAGACTCAAAAAGTCTTCTCGCTACCCACTACTATGGTATTCTGAATGAACCTTTAGCACATCCAGAGCTCCTGAATCCCTGCTACAAGAGTCAGACAAAAGCATTCAATTGCGGAGAAATCAGACTTCACGAAGTCACAGCTGCTTTAAGACAAGCCAGAACAGACGGTACCAGTCGACCTTCTGATAGTGATCACAAATCACTTCCCAATTCACGGAGCAAACCCACCATGGGTATAGCTAAAATAAAAAATCGTGTCGATCCCAAAAAAAGGTTCATTCACTGCACTTGATAATCAACGCCAAATCTCGCTTATGTGTATAGCCGCAAAATTCTCCAACCGCGTGCTGCTAAACCGCCTACTACCTCACATAATGGAACGTCTATCGTCTCTTCAATGTAGCTTTCTCCCAAATCGATCAACTACTGAACAATGTGTAGCTCTACGGACTGTTATTGATGACTGCCGAGCCCACCAGCGCTCAGTCGTCGTGACTTTTGTTTACTTTCGTGAGGCTTTCGACTGCGTAAACATCCCAACTATCCCACTCTGCCTTCGCCATCACGGTGTACCACATATCCTGATTGACGCAGTGATGCACCAATACTTCATCAGGCGTCCTCACACAACATGGACCTACCGCAGAACGACAAGCGGCGTTTTACAAGGGGACACTATAGCCCCTTTCCTTTTTGTCGTTGTGCTGGACGCCGTGCTACGAGACGGATATCTTGAACTTGGGGCCTATCAGCTAACACGTCGCAAAACCTCATGTCACCCTGAAGAGTGCTTGCCATACTTAGCTTTCACAGATGACCTAACCATTCTCAGTCGCGATCACAACTCCGCACAACTGTCAGTTAAACGTCTTTCAAATTCTGCCAACCTGGTGGGCCTACACATCAGTGCCCGCACAACTAAGGTCCTTTTTGTTGGCCTTCCGAAAAAACAACTCATCCTGCCAAACGGCGACACAATCGAACCATATACGACTTCATATACCTTGTCGCAAAGTCACGCTCCGCCAGCGACATTCTCCAACACCGATGGTGCCTAGCCTGGGTTGCTGCTCGCAAGTTATCAGTCGACCAAAAATCGAAACTTAAGCTGTTTAGGGCAGCAGTCAAACCAGTGTTACTTATGGGTTGGAGGCCATACCTTTGTCCGAGACAAGAGCAGGAAGACTCAATGAAATCCACTGAACCCTAATAAGAAACGTTCTCGGTGTGCACTTTCCCAAATTGTCACTAACGCGGACCTTCGCTCAATCGGAGTTACGGACCATACAAAGACCATCAACCAGAGGAGATGCGACCTGATTGGCAGAGCTAGCAAGTGGTCGGGCCTCTCGCGCGTGCTGACCAACCCATCCACAGAGATGAAAAGACGCAGAATGGGTCGGCTACTGACTTTGAGAAACTTTTTATTGTAGCTTTTAAATCACATGCACTTAGTGAACTTCATGTCTAAGTTGATATTGTTTTCTTTATATCATACTTTTATCAAATAAAAAAAAACTAAATAATGAGATTTATGATTTTTATTTTTTTCACTTCATATATACTATTATGCCATATACTATTCATGTTTATTTTTCACTGGGTTTCTACTTTTTCACTTATGGAATCAAACTTGGTGTCATCATCACCAGTGACCATTTGTTAAAAAGTAATATTTATTTTGCCAATTTTATAAGTCGACAGGCAGCATATTGTGTTGTACATTCACTGGTTCTTAATATGATCAGGGTGTCCATAAAGTTTAATATGTTTGAATTTTTGTTTAACAAAAAGTGTGGACACCCTGTATGATGTATGGTTCGTGAGATACATCATTTATAAAATAAACTTAATAAATTTGCCGTATTTGTTAATTTATGGTGCTATATATTTTATAGAGGAATTGTCAATCGATTTTTACTAAAAATTATCGTTTGATTTGATATATATTAATGAAACAATAGTACAAAGAATTAAGATTGGCCAAAACAGCCCTAAAGATGGTTAGCTCTCCCAAAACAAATTCCAAAAATTCTTGAAATAAATGAAATGAAATTGGTTAGCTATGATTATTAAGTTACTAGGTATTTCAGTACACGAATTAAATTATCTTTTAAGATTTTAGAGGTGACATAGTTTAAGAAAACAACGATTCTTAGATCATTGTTAATATGCTTTGGTAGGTACTACTTTTGACAGCCTATTATTGAACTATGATTAATATTATACCTTTAGTTTTTCAACTTTGTTAGCTTTAAAATCTTAAAAAATATTTTAACGCATGTACTGAAATACCAGTTAGTTAACAGTATCGTAGAGGCCTAACCATAGCTATCCATAATTTAATTTCTTTTGGGCAAGCTAACCATCTTTAGTGCCTTTTTGACCGATCTTATATTTTATTGGTGCTAATGGAGATAGAAAATAAAAAATTGTCACATTTTAGAACATTGTATCTGCTAGGCTATTTTTGAAAAAAAGATTGGTAAATGTCAATTTTCAGCGTTTAAGTCAGTTTGTATGTATGTATTTCAAATCAGAAACCCATTTGATGTTTAAATGGCACGTGATCAAAAAGGCCAGTTTTTAATTATCTTTTAGCAGATCTGAGCTTTGAAGCTCATAGCCAACATCTTCTGGCTTGACATATAGAATTGCTATAAAAATGATTCTAATATTAGTAGGTATTGATGCGTTTTGTTTGAATTAAAACATGCTTATTTTAATTATCCAAGTAGAATCGTCTTGCTTTACAGATATGAGGAAGAAATTCGACAAATGGAGCAGGATCGGGGGATGAATGTGCAGTTCATCAACCCTACACCTGGCTATGTGCTCAAAACCTCCGAGAATGGCACCGCCAAGGCCTTTATTAATATATGCTCCAGTGAGCATATTTGTCAACCCAGCACGAACCCAGAGCAGAGCAAAGGTCAGCGTGGCCTGATGTGGTCCTTGCCCCATTCATTTACACCACCGCGCGAGGATTTGGACAAGAAACGGGCCCTGTGCAATGTCTATGACGTTGTCTTTCATCCAGACACGCTTCACTTGGCAACGAAAAATCAGAAATTTCGCCAAATGATTGACAACACGGCGTTAGATGGAATTGAGGAGAAGTTCTCGACCAAGCTGGACAAGAAGAACGCCAAGAAGGTCAAAAGTTCCTACAAAGGCACTCCCACTGCTTCTGTGATTCGGACCAAGCGCAATGATTTTGAGGAAAAACAGAATGCATTAGCTAAAGAGACTGAAGACGACCCAATCTCTGACTTTCCGTATCCCTATGGCAGCAATGGAAGTGAGACCACGTCGAAGAAAACAGATGACAAAGCGAAACCAAAGGCAGCAGATGAGGACAAGGATATAGGAAAGCAAGGCGATTGGACCATTCCTAACTACACGCTTAAGTACAGTCACGATTTTGATCTTCAGCACTATACAGAGGATCGTGAATCCGGCCCATCCACTAGGCCCTCCAAGTTGATTTTAGGCATTGCTTTGCCACTCATTCGTTCCGCTGCTTGTTGCGATTTGGACATCACAGAGAGACAGCTGAAGTTGCAGGTAGGTAGATGTTGAAAAGCAGAATATAAGAAATCTGGAAATAAGTGAAGTAGATATTGAAATAGATTAAATACGTATACAATAGCGAAATAGGTGACGTAAATCTCGAAAGTGGTGATTATTTTTTAATTTAGTTTAGCTAACAAGTTGTTTAATTTTTTGATTCATTCATAAAGATTTTATTGTATTATTGAACTGACAAGTTACCCAACTACATTAGTCTTGAATCGATTTTTTCATTTCATTTCATTTTATGTTTGACTGTCTCTGATATAGCAACGACACCTTTTCAGCTACCACTTGCTGTAATTTTTAAACTAAAAAATGTAACCTTCGCTCTTTTGTAGTATTGTAACTATCTACATATTTCGTGATTGTCCGTCTTCCGACTCAGTTTATGTTTAAAATTACATAAATATGGAAGTTTCTGGTGACATCTTGATTGTCTATTTTAGTTTAGAATACAAATCAGGACAATGAAAGTTTATGACCTGTCTAAGAATGAAAGCACCCAGATATTAATTTGCACTCTACTCTATTTAATTATGTTGTGTTTTTACTACTCTTTGTACTTCTTTTTTTAGGTTGCGAAGCCCGCCTCCTATCGCTTGGAGCTGCGCTTGGCCTACCCGGTCGATGCCGACAACGGCTCAGCCAAGTTTGACAAGGAGACCCGCCAACTGACGGTGACACTCCCGGTCCTGCCAGACAAGACTGCCAAGCTGCCGTCTGCCCTGAGTAATGGCAATGGTGGTTTGGCTGCCCCTGACCATACTGCATCCGAATCGGTTCCCAACAATGGGGACAATAGAATTCTGATGCCTGACACCACCACTAGTGGCAACCCTCTAATAGAGGTAGGTGGCAAGTGGGGTTCGAAATTTGGGTGCTGTGAATGGGTGGGGGGGGGGTGTTTCTCAATATTTCGTGGGTTTCTGATCAACTAGCCAGTATGGTGCACAGTTAGTTACCCGAGAAGAAATAATAAAAACCAGGCATAATCACAGCCTGAGCAATATTTCATATCAAAGCCAAAGCATAAAAGAAAGGAAAATTGGTATCGTTGCATTTGACGAGAGAAAATAGAAATATTCAGAAATATAATAATAACACTAATCTCCTTCTTTGTTGCATAAACTGACCACAATTAGTCGATATGCCAAATTCTATTAGTTATGGAGAATCACTTCTTGGTACGTCACTTGGCCCATTTCATTAAATTTGGTACAATTAATCATTATTGGAGTCTTAAAAAGTGGCATGAATTTTAAGTCAAAGCCATTTCACGTTTTAATTAGAAGAGGTCAACACTGCTCTAATTTCAACGATCCTATAAAGCACATTTAGCAAGTCGAAGCTTAGAAGTTAACACCAATTGCCTTTTGCTCTCTATTTCTATAATTGGTTACCCAAAGTTTTTTTAGTGTCGTTTGTTAACAAACATTAAATATGAAGCTTACTCCAAGAAATTCTTCTCTCGATTTCTTTCTAAATTATTGAATTTTTAAAATTCTATCACAATTCTAATGTACCTAGAAATTTCAAGAATTCAACAATTTAGAAATAAAGGTCACGAATACGAGTAGTTCATCTACTGTCACTTTAATGCAATGCTTTTTTGAATCATCAGTTATTGTTGTAATTGAGAATTGGAGATGATTCAGACATTACCAATTAATCTATGATGACAGTATAAAAATCTTTGAATTAAACTCCTCAGAAAACAGCTCATTAAATTAAAAGCCAGCGATAGTTTAAAGATATATAACATTATGCTGTTAATTTTATTCATAAAAATAAATAATTTACAACTCATTCAAATCCTTATTGCCCCACTGATGTTGAAAATTGAATTATAGTTCGGCTAATTGCCTTTAACTGAAACAATTAATGATTTGCTCTTTGGCGGTCATCGTGCTGTGGAAATCAGTATGTCCGGGATGGTGGAAATTAGCCCCTCCCCTTCTAGGATTTTCAGGACGCCGAAATTGAATAATTGTGTACATAGGCTATCATTTATTATTACGGTGTGCTTGTTTGGCTGTTGTAGGTGTTGGAATCGAATTCCTCTCTCACCAGTGCCACAAAGGGTGAGTGCAATTTGGATGAGGACGATGATGAGGACAGTGGTTGCGCTGCAGAGGCTGGTGATAACGGTGGGGAGAAGGATGTAGATTTGGACGAACAGCGCGCTCAGATGGCATCAGCGATCAACAAGAAGCGCTCCCAGAATCTGTGGACTCTGGACAGCACCTGCAATATCAACACACTGGCTGCAGGTCTTTTGGGTAAATACCAGGTCTTTGGGGGTAAATACTTGGTCTGGGGGGTAAATACCTGGTCTGGAGAGGTAAATTCCTGATCTGGTAGGGTAATAAGTAACCTGGTTTGGTAGCTAGCTACACATAGACCTACTAGGAATTGATTTTTCGTAAGTACACTGACTCTTGCCATGTTAAACTAATCTTCTAATTTTCTTGTGTTTTAACCTAGTGGAACTTTATCTTTGAAGGTGTCGACCGATTTGGATGATATTTGGAGCAAAGCTTAGTCCAATTCCAAACGTGCCTTTGTTCAAAGTTGATGTAACATTATTTCTTGTACCTAGGAGGATACTATCCAAATTTTGTGCAATGCTGTTTTCTAGTACATGTTTATGTGGGTAATGTGATGAGCTAAGAGCCATGTCTGATAACAGTTTGGGTGGGATTGTCGGTTAATTTTCTTTTGGGATGTGCTTTTTTGCAATTGTATGCGGTTCAAATCGACCGATGCCATAGCTAATGTGTTTTCCTCGTTTTATTTCAGGTGTTCGGATGCCAAGCATTGACTTCTATCAAGACAGTGACGCCGTGATCCTAGTGGTTCGTGTCTGCTCGGTGGTGCATGGCTCACCGCGTCTGTCCCACAGTCCCACTCTGCCCGACTTGGTAGCTCTCTCACTTACCAGCAGTGGCCAGGGCGGCTGGCCCATCCATCATCTGGTGTACCTCAGGGTGCTGAATCTCATCGTTCTGACTGAGGACAGGGAAGGCGTCTCAATGAATGTGAGCCCGGACAACGTGACGGTGATCATGAGAAAGAAGAAGAGGTCCCAGTGGGCCAGTGTGAATTATGGTGCTACTGTCGTCACTGATCAGGTTTGTATGTGTGTGTATGCCTTTCTTATGCACGTGTCGGAGCGTCTTTAAGTGCCATATTTTGATTGGTTGGCTTTTTAAAAAATGGAATGGGGTCTAATGCATCTCCCCTAATTGCAGTGGAAGAATATAAATGTTGTACAAAATTTGTGATTGACAAGGGACATGAAAAATATGTTGTATAATGCGAATTTGTTGCTTATTTTAAATAGAAACTTGTGACTTACTTTAAGCCCAATGTTGGGTGGTTATTAAAATATGATCAAGCTACTAGAATGCAGTAAATGTGATGTTGGTATGCTACTGACCTTGAATAACGATCAGCAAAAATGTTATATGTATGGGCAATTCCACCAAGATGTTAGTTACCGCTTGATCAAAATTTAAATGTTATCCAATAGGTATAACATATACGTCAGTCATAATAGACATGTCAACTTCTAAATTAACAAAGTTAATATGAATTAATGCTCTTAAACATTGAAATTGCATTTTTGAACTATACGTCTAACAAAACCAATTTTAAACATAAAATAATACAACAAATTAAGACTTTAAAAAGTATGTTCTGACAGGGAAAACCATATATTTTCAACTTATTTCAATACATCACATAATTCTAATACCAGTATATTAGATAAATATAGTTAAACTGAATTTATGTGTGAAATTTAAAAGAACAAAACAATCACATATAAAGTGTCACGAAGGTCGCAAACTTGATGTTATTTAAAATTAGACTCTGAACTATAATGCATACAAAAGAGTCCATGTTATGTTTAATAAGGCTACCAATAGTTTTTAGCATAGGACTTGTATTCTCTCAAATATAACATTCTGATCTTATGTCACGTAAGTGACAATTGTGACTTACATGACATCCTTGATTTTCTGTTTATGCAAAGCACTCAATCATGAAATAACATTTTTAGAGTGCCTAAAATTCATGCTGGTTTGGTGAATGTATTCATGAAAGTGGTTTTTCTACTATGTTTCCACTTCAATACACAGAGGAAACCAAGCAAAATTGTGTAAAATGGAACAAATGGAAGACTATTAACAACAGAATACAGAAAATCGAAGTAAATGGTACAATACAAGCACAGCTACATAAAATGTAAACAAGCTGCAAGCTATGATGAAGACAAGTACATTTCTGCAATAGCAACTTTACAGATGGATTATGCAGAAAATGTTACTTGTTTGGCACAAGATGAAGTTCAGTCAGCTCATTGGAACCAAGAACAGGTTACAATTTTCACATCTGTTACATGGTTCAAAGAAGATACAAGTGACTGTAGAAATCATGACAAATTGTCCTCTATTGTTTTTCTTTATAAACTGTTGTCATCATTGCCTGAAGGTTGTTCTGAGCTTTGTATTTGGACTGATGGCCCTGCAAGCCAATTCAAAAGTAAATTTGTTATGGCAGCAGCTCATAAACTTGCTTAAAAATTTGGTATCCAAATGAAATGGAGTTTTTCAGCTACTGGTCATGTGAAAGGTTCAGTTGATGGGCTTGGTGCAGCAATCAAGAAAGTGGCCTTAGATGCAATAAAATCAAGAAAAGAAACTAACAATAATGATAAAGAATTTCATACTGTTCTTACAAAATGTCCTCATAAAGTTGTTGATCTATTTAAAAAGTCCATAAACTTCATTTCTTTATGTTATTTTCTTAATAAGAAAGTTTTACAAGCATTTTGTCACATAAGTCACAATGAAAGTCACACAGATAAAATTGATTAAAAGTTAAATAAAATGGATGTATGCTTCATTGAACTTCCTTTTATATAGCTTGGTATGTTATTTGTAGGATAAGTACTGATTTTAGTAACTAACCTTAATATTTTAATTGGAATTCAATACAAGATAGTATAAATTTTAACTGTTAATTCTGTGTCACGTAAGTCACACTGTTTAAAATAAAATAAAATTTACTTAAATATAATAATTTGTTAATTCCTAGTTGTATAGCAAGTTAATGAAAATAGATTAAACAGTTGTTAATGCTTATTAAAAATAGTTACGTGCAAAATAATGTTCTTTCTTCAAGTATATGTGACATGTAAGTCACAATGGAATTGCCCAGTCGAAGTATCACAGATTTATTTGCCATAGATTCGATTTGACACCTTCAGATCTGTGGATTGGCTGCCTGTGTTCGTGTGATAGACTAAGCCCCAATTTTATGAGTGATAGCTGTCATGAAGATGATATAGTTTGGTTCACTTCTATACATGTCTAGTTGATTTATTACAGATGCGTCGAATTGACCTGCCTCGCTCGGTTTTGTAGATTGACATTACATCACTTGAGAGCTCTCATCAAAACTGCTCTAATTCTCGTTGTGTGTATCTCTGTTTCTTTACAGGTGTTCCATTTCGAGATCTGTGACTTGAGCTTTGAGGCGCAGTCGACAGAGAACAAGACTGATGAAGTGACGCTTGGAGTGAAAGTGGTTGAGCTGAGTGATGAGCGGATTGATATTACACTTGTCACTGACAGTGGCGTCCCCCCAGACAGCCAGCTACTAAAGGTGGGTCATGGGGATAGCTTATGTCAGCATTGATTGTATGCAGCTGCGATCTAAAAGTCCGGTTTTGGGAGCCAAATCTACTTTGAAATTCGTGTAGTTGTTTGTCAAATTATTTCAATAATTACTGTCTCTTGTGACGGCTGTATAATAAGAATCTTCAGATATCGACAATCAGCGTTTAGACAGCATTTCCCCTTGGGGTTGGCTTATAAGAACAATATAACAGCAAAGAAATGGCATAACTTTTTATTAATAAGTTATGTATATCATTGATAATTTACGTTAATATGGTATTCATACTCAGTGAATTCCATAAAATGGCCGTACTTCATCTCTGTAACACCATATAATTTTTAAAACGAATTCATAATATTGAGGCTAATTTTATGGAACAAAGTTTAACATTTCTCTAATGGAAGATTGTTCTACTTTAAATGTGTAGGAAGTGTGATTAATAGACAAATATTAGATAGTCGTGTTGCAGAAAGGTTGCACACACGCAGCTTGATGAGTTGGACAGTGGTTCCACACTGCACCTGCTACATTTTTATGTTCTCTGTGTGTGCTCAAGGTGCAGGAGAAGACTGACGCTACAGAAGCAGATGACTCTAGTCCTGTCGTGGTGGTACATGACAAAGTCCCGCGTCCTACAAAGAGCATATTGAAGCAATATTCAGGTGAGTTCTTCTGTCCAGTTTGAGCATGACGGATTCCTAGTACGTATGCAGGTCTAGGGGCACTGGTGTTTTATTTACCCGGTAGTCTAATGGGGATGCAGTGTTGTATACAATGATTGTAGATAATACAATACTCAATTAACCCTGACAAAAGGTTAATTGACCCTACCGCTTTCACCCCATATTAGGGATCATCAGGAAATTGCCGAACCTCAGTTCATGCTACTTGAAAAGTAGCAGAGACATAGGAGCTCCTGAGATTCCAATTTCAGATTCTGTAAAAAAAGTGAATGACTAATTAAAAAAACAACATCATTGGAAAATGGGTTTGTGAGTAGTTTCCAAATTGTACGATGTTTTGATTTATTATGTTTTTCAGCTTAAATTCTTACTAAAAGTCATCAAATGTTACCATAAAAAGTACATAGGTACAATAATATCAAAAAAAATAAAAACAACTGATTCAAAACTAAAATTTGCAAAGTAAGATTACTACTTTTTAAACATGCTTCTAAAAATAGACTAATTATGATATAGAAAACAAATACATATTCTGATATTACTGCATAATATGTGTGTTTTTAAATTCATAAAAATGGTGTCTTTAGCGATTATTGGGTACTCGTCCCTGGCAATTATGGGGTCAATAAACCCCGCTTTATTAGGTGAATTATTTTCTTGGGTTCTGTGTTATTATTTTCTGATTGTGCGGTTTCAGCACTGACAATCTTGTGACTAATGAGTGGTAACACGGTTTTTGAAAGACCTATGAGGAATCGAGAGGCTGTGGAAATTATTTTCGGTCAAATATTCTGTTGCTTCGTTTTAAGATATTCACATTCCAATAGGGTTGGTCTTATAAATGGCTGATTTGGTGGGGGTGGTTACCACAGGCTTAGCGAAAATCAAAACTAATCAACCCGGGCCGGCCGTGGCATCAAATTGCCCCGCACATTGTGACTTCCAGCAATATTATTGGTCATAAATCTGTGAAATCTTTTTCTGCTGTCCCCCAGAATCCAGTGAGGATAGCCTGTCCAGTCCGTGCCTGCTGCAGAGTCCAGACACCTCACCCTCCAGCTCGCAGACAAGCGCTCTACTGCACCAGCTGAGAAAGTCGGTCTCCTTCTCCAGGCGGGACGAGAGGGCCTGCTTCACGCCCGCCGACCCGGTTACCACTCTGCACCAGACGCTCAGGAACCGACGCAAGAAGGCCAAGCGACGTGACCGTAATGTGCGGCGCAACAGTGAAGGCATGCTGTATGCCGAGATCGAGGTGGACGCTCTGGTCGCCGAGGCGGGCGACAGCTCCGAGGCGAATGAGTGCGGCCTGAGGCGGAGGAATTTATCGGAGAGTGACATCGTATATATCGAACAACCCGATCCTAATGTTCCCGATGGTGAGTGCAGTCTCAGAATTATTATAGGCACAGCTAATTGCCATTTCTGTTTATTTAATACCAATAAATAAAGACGCTATTTGACAGACAATTGTGTTAAAACATCTGCAGGGTGTTCCCTTAGAAGTTCCATAGGATTTTGATTCGGAATGTTAAGTTTAAATTGACATATTTTCCAAATTTGAACCTAAACTATGCATACAAATTTATTATCTAGAGAAAAGGTTGATTAAAATTATTTCTCAATATTGTTCTAAGACTTTCAAACATGTCGATTTTTTTTAAATTATAAAATTAAATATATAAACATTATGGCTTTTCAATTGGTGATTTATGGAAACGACGATGTTTTATTTATTTTACTGTCTACATACGGCCATGATGTCTGTGTTTAGCTGAAATCCATTCTCTCCTTGTAGAGGCCATCTGGACGGAGGTGAAGCCAAGTGGACGCAGCACCCGTAACAGAAGGGCTAATCAGCAAGGCGGGAACGAACAAGACTATGACCAGCAGTCAGAAGAGGTCTTTAATTCGATTGAAGGAGCACTGGATAGTGTTGAGTCCACCGCTGGCAAGGACTGTGCCCATTCCCTTCATTCTAATAGCATACACACTGCTGAACATATTCATAGTAGTGAAAATATTGTTGAGCCCAGTAGTAAAGATGTTCAGCCCTGTAGTAAAGATGTTCAGCCCTGTAGTAAAGATGTTCAACACAATAGTAAAGATGTTCAGCCCTGTAGTAAAGATGTTCAGCCCAGTAGTAAAGATGTTCAACACAATAGTAAAGATGTTCAGCCCTGTAGTAAAGATGTTCAACCCAGTAGTAAAGATGTTCAACCCAGTAGTAAAGATGTTCAGCCCTGTAGTAAAGATGTTCAACCCAGTAGTAAAGATGTTCAGCCCTGTAGTAAGGATGTTCAACCCAGTAGTAAAGATGTTCAACCCAGTAGTAAAGATGTTCAGCCCTGTAGTAAAGATCTTCAACCCAGTAGTAAAGATGTTCAGCCCAGTAGTAAAGATGTTCAACCCTGTAAAATGAATGCCGCTTTATCTGCTTCCAGTAACGGCCCCTCTAGGAATCCCCATCAAACAAGAAGTGCTGTTATTTTGACTAACAATATGACGTTCCAGTTAGACGATGAATAATTTTATGCCACTCTGTTTCCTAACCCGTTGAACTGTTTATTTGCTTTTTTTATTTCACTTAGGTAATGTCTGTGTATCTGCTGGTGAAGGATGCTTATTTTTATTCTTTTTTATAATATGTATGCATAGATACTCACGAGTACATAATGTACCACTAAAGATGCTTAATATCAATCAGCGTTTATTTACAAACAACCTGCAAACCACAGAGTAATAATTATACAGAGATCGGACTCTTTATAATTTTCACAGAATTTCGAAATCTATGTTTACATTCTGGAGATGGTTGGGGACGATATCTATGAGTAGCTCTACCTTTTAACATTGCGGAGATAGAGAAAATGCAATTTTTTGGGCATAACTATTTTACACTTTACAATTTTAACAATATATTTTAGATTTACACCTCCCCAATTAATTTACACTCAATTTGATACTTTTCTAAAATGGCGAGACGGACCTCAGTATAATTATTACTCTGTGTTGCAGACTCCATTTTTGTCGAATATTTTACCTTGTCATAGTTTGATAGTAAGAAAACTAAACTAAACACAATTTATAAAACTGTATTGGTTTTTAAACCATTGATCTATTTTTTATTACTATCGAACCTAAAAGTAAATATGGAGAGCCAACCCTAGCCCGTTAAGTCAAGTCAACTGGTGGGCATTTTTGATAATTCAGACATATTGATCATATTAAGTATCTAGCTTTGTACATCTTGTGTCACATTGATTTTTTTTTCTGACTACGTCCACTACATAATAGATACGACAGAGTAAAGAAAGTTTTCTATTGACAATGCACTGCATCGCTATTTCTCTGTTTTCTATCAACGACTTCCATAGTGTCTACCATGTGGACTATGACACCAACCCCTAGACAGCCATTTTTGATGATCGGGATCTGGTTTGGTCGTCATTTGAAATTCCATTTGAAGATTGCAGAAGAAATGCAACTTCAACCACCACCAAATCACCACATAGTACCGGTACACCGCATCATATGACTCTGTTGACGTGCATCACAGTCCAAAAAAACACCTGTCGCTCTCAGCACCAACGGCGTGATGATTCCAATTTGCCTCATCACATAATAGTCCTGGAGCTTTGGCCACTTTAATTACAATTTTGGGTCCAAAAAGGCTTTCTGCATCTACTTTTAACATTGGACGGAGCATTTGATATCACATGTGACGTTGTGACATATAAGATTTCATTTTTTTCTGCGATGCATCAAACCATTTCGAGCCTAAATTGTAATTCTAGTGACTGTAGCTTCCCAACGATCACTTTACCCATGGGATTTTGCCGAAGAACTCCCTAATACCTACACAATGCATCAACATGAAATTTTTACTTTCATTTTGGTTTAACCTTCCTGTGATGAACTGTAGATAAAAGAAGGCGTATAAATTAATCAATGTAATTTATTTTTCACGAATCGATCGGGTACTGATCCAAATTTGTTTAAAGATAACCAATTTTAGAAATGGACCTTTTTACTTGGCACATTGATGAAGAATCTTTTTGTTAAATATATTTTACTTTGAGGTCAATTTTCATCTTTCCTCAGCTGATTTTCTTAGAGTTTTAATACAAAAACAATATTTTTGGTGGTTATGGATATTGTTATCGACATTTACCTACTGCAATTTGAAGAGGTCTATTTGTTAAACCTATCTAGAAAATGGAATTTTAATTGGTTCTCTGATGGTAGCATCGTTACCAGAAATTGATCAGCGAAGGGTTAAGAGACTGCATTGTTAGGATTGTTTCTCTTTTATTCCTCTATAACGTCATAGGCAGAGTAATTATGTAACAATTGAATCTTATGTAGGAATATCATCTGACACTTCATTGAATACTTCTCTGATCTAAACTCGGGACATATTTTATTGCCTTCTTAATGAATGTTACGTTCAAATTTGGTGAGGCGCCATATTTGGTGCGTTTGATCACTATTTTGATATTTTTAATTTTTCATGTAGATTGTCTTCATAGACTGAGAGCCCACAAGAAAATATGTTCGACATAAAATGATAGTACTTTATTATAGATGTAAAAATATACCTGTGTTATGGGCCATCATTAGGGCTTTAGGAAGATACGGACCACTTAATGCTAATGTTAAATTCCTGTTCTTCAAAAAATTGTCGTTTACTCGTTTATCTAATTGGCCTAAAATTCAGAGTAGAGATAGTGACTGCTGTTGATAATCAAGAAAAAAAGTGACCTGATTCTTTTAAAAATATTTTCTGTTATGTATTTTACTTGCTAATAGTATTTATTTAATCTTAATTTTCATAAAAGCAATATAGATTATGTTTACGAAAACGCATTTTTGTGAATATAGGACACATTAATTGGCCAGGACCTGCTTTGACGGCGTGAGTGCCCTGTAATAAAAAACACTTTCCAGTATATATTTTCTGATTATCTTCTACCTTCTCTTTTTTATGCAACTATTGCTAAATTTCCTCTCTTTTATACTTTGATATACGAACATTTTATATTGCTCAGAGCCGAAACAGCAGCTATCATGGGCTATCAAAGTATACCTGTTTTTCATTATTACTTTTAACACATTAGGTGGTCCGTAGTTCCCAAAGGCCTCAATAGCGACCCGTAACACAGACATATTTTACATCCCTAATAAAATTGTTGGCTCTTAGAATATTAGTGGAGACATGTTGACTTTTTTGTATATTTAATAATCACAAGGTTTATATGGATTACAGAATAGGCATTTTGTATTTCAGTACAGCAGTTTTGAATTGAATTTGTAGTCTTTTGCTAGATGCATCATATCTTCAAAGAATAGCCAATTAGGAATGAACATAATCGTAATTTACTCGTAGTAAGTACCAAGATGAATAGTTGAATTACAATTTTGTCAGCTTTACTGAAATCTAACTAAATCAATGAAATTAAAATGATATGAATCAGGAAATTCATTAGGGAAATTACGTTAAAAATACTACAGATTCCATCGGGACAGTCCCGATCTGTGGTCCCGACATTTGAAGCGATGATAAAGATGTGATTAAATTGTTTAAAAATGTTGTATGCCTTTTCTATCATTTCCATATTGTGTAGACTGTAAAATGTGGCGCGATTTCCTTCATTCGATTAGGGGGGGGGGAGATTATACCTAATCCCCCCTTTCTCTTACACCTAACTGCTCTTTTATTTTAAAATTAGCTACTTTCATTCAGAAGCATTCTGTATACAAAATTTAAAACAAAATGGCGCTAGGCGTCGATTTCTGTGTATTCTTGCAGTCATTTCTATCATCCACTACTCGTTTTTCAGCTTTTTGTATAGAAAGTCAAGTATTCTACTACGTCAAACATAACCTGACCCTCCCTTGCCTATTGTTCGAAATGTTGGCAGGGGTGTACCAAAAATATCTTTGGTTTATACTATGTAGGCAAAATTTACCCACCGCAAATTTCTATTTTGTAAAATATAAACCTTGTCATCGTTCAGTATCCTAAAATTTAGATCTATGTTTACCGAAAATCAGTCACAATTATTGTCGTATATCTAAAATTTGTTGTAAAATTAGACTTGTTCTGACAAATTACATTTGGTTATATTTATTTTAAAACTAAGCATCCAGAGATAATTTCTTTAAAAGGTTTGTTGTCATAGATCTATAGCTCATATGGTCATTGATGCGCAAAACTGACGCAACTTCTTTGATATTTATTACACGGAGTGGCCACTTCCTATGCTGAAAAATATCGCTTTTAGAAGTTGCTTCGATTCACTTCAATTTGGTGTAATTCCAAGTTAAGGGAAAAATTAGTTTTCGTTGAAATATGTAGTTTATGTTGTTATTTTATTAAAATCATGTACTTTTTATGTATTATTATTAGTTGCAAGTAATTTTGTTTTTTAAACTGGCATCAAAATTAAGGAAAACCTATTTACTGTTAACGTAGGACCATGTAATTTTTTTCAAAATTGCTTACATCAACAGAAATCGGTAGTATAAATCTGAAGTGAATCGAAACAGCTTCAGCATTGAACAAATACTTTGAGTGACCCTCGGTGACACGGCAGACGTCCATTTCCTATCATCTATTTTTTCCGAGCCCAAATATGTGTGTCTGCCTTGGATGCCGTTCGTTACACCTGAAGATAGCTACCGCTCGACTAATTCTATACATTCTAATTATATGATAAACAACTCAGGGAGGTTAGTTTATTTTTTAAATGTATTTTTCGGAGTATTTATATTTTCATAAGCTATTTTTAGAAAATACTTTTAACAAATTTTTGATTTTATAGATTTCTAACAACATTAGGAAGTTTTGGTGTTTCACTGTAAAAATTTCAGAAGTGTTGATGCTCAGGAAGTTTCGTTGATAGAAATGTGGAGGGTGGCTAGCATAGTTTTAAAATTTGTATCTTATTTTTTTGCAATTTGAGCACAAATAATGTTTTTATTGGTGATTAATTTGTATTTTATTGGTGTTTTAAACATAATTGTACTTCTAATAAAAAACATTTACTTAATAATTTTTCTCGTCAATTGTTTTCCTAGTGCGTGCCCAAAACGATTTTAATTTAGATATCATGTTTTTGTTTTTATATTCCAACTTGATGCTTCATGAAATGTGTATTGTCTTAAACGTTTAGATTTTATTTTATACAGGAAAGAAACTTGTTAAATCTTTCAAATGTGTACACAAAAGAAGATTTTAACAAATCTATGTAGAGGTTCGAGCCTGAGGTAAATTGGGACAGGCTAAAGAATGAATTAATACTGAATCAAGATTAGCTAATCAAAATCTATTATTTACAGGGTGTCCCTAAACATGAATGATTTCGTATAACCAACAACAGAAAAATATGTATAAAATGAAATAAGAGAATTAAATTTAGAGAAACGTAATTTAAGGAGAAAAATAAACAAGAAGAAAGTATTTAA
>JAUYWI010053278.1:0-17579 GCA_034780595.1 Parotoplana pacifica
ATATTGTGTAGGTATAATTTGTACCTGATTTGAACTGGCAGATGGCGGATGGCGGAAGAAAGAGTTTCACTATGGTGAGACATGGACTTCTATAAATAGCACTATTTATAGCTATTTATAGAAGTCCATGGGTGAGAAATTGGTTCCCGTCAAATATAGCGGATAATTATGAGAGCCCGCTCTAAAATCACACCAGAAATCAGTGCACAACAGTTTGCTTTCGTCAAAGATGTTGATACGTGTAACGTAATCTTTCCTTTAAGAATGTTTGGAGAACGTATGATTGACGTCCAGAAAACTATATACATGTGTTTCATTGACTACACAAAAGCGGCTCCTGGAAATTCTAGAGAAGCTGAACATTCGGAACTGGTATTAGGACCAAACAGCAGGTGTGCGCACCAAAGGTGAAGTGCAGATAAAGCGTGGAGTCCATCAAGGCTCCATCTTTTCACCAGACTTGTTCAATTTGTAAAGAGAGATTATCTTACGTCACTTGTAAGAAATGCCCGGAATACAGATCAATGGTAAAATGATAAACAATCTTAGATATGCAGACGACACGGTCTTGATGGCAGAAACACAAGAAGGTCTACTAGCACTGCTGAACAAGGTAGTTGATATCAGGCAAAATACGGATTAACCATCAACGCGGATAAATTTTTTTGTATGGTTATGAGCAAAACAAATGAGCAAGGATGCAAGTTAAAAACAGAGGCCAAAGATATCAAACAAGTCACATATTTCAATTACCTCGGAATTATTTCACAAAAGATGGTAGGTGCGAGTTTGAGATCAGGAGAAGAATTAGCATGGCTAAGAACACGTTCTGGAATTGGATTTTACCTTGCAAGATTGTAAACTGATACGTTATGTCGATCATGACCTATGGAAGTGAGACCTGGACAATGACCAAATCAGCTGTTTGCAATCTGCAGAAATGGGTTTCTCAGGAGCATGCGCCAGGTGTCACATACTGCACATGAGACAAATGAAAGTGTTTTACAGAGGGCAGGAACATAGAGATCACTGATTCATACTATAAGAACAAGACAAACAGGTTTTTTCGGACATGTCATGTGAAAAGTTGAATTGGGACATTGACTGTGATTGGCAGGATTCTTTGTAATAGGGGTTGAGGTCTGAAGCTGTGGATACATTCAGAAAAGAGAGATGTCGGAGTGATAAGGATGAATAGGATAGAGATGTTTGGCGAACCATGATCCCCAACGCTCGGATCGAGCAGGGAACCTGATGATGACAAACCTCATAAATTCCCACAGAAGTACCTCAAGATAAGCATGTTTATACTTGACCAGTAAAAGCCAGTGCTCACAGCTAGTCAATATCTCAATGTTCTATTCAAATGTTTGTGAAACAGTACAAAATTTAAATTATAATTCTGCAAATAAAAAAATTCTCTATCACGAATATTATTTTATTTTTGGAAATCAGTTGAGAATTAACCAATTTGGGCAAAATTATGCCCTGGTACTAAGAAGTATTTCTTCTGGTTATGACTAGTCCACAAATTTTGATTTTGCCGATTTTTTTCTTTAACATTTAATGGCTCTATTGTTTGAATTTTAATAACACTGCTGCTGTAATCAATTAACGTCCTTAATACACAAAAGAAACCTGAGGTATTAGTAATAATAATCTTTTAGTACTTTGACTTTGACTTGTTTCTGCCTAAAACCAGACATTATTTTTTTAAATTTGCAAATATAAAACTTTTTATAAAACCAACATACCTACTCAGACTAAAGTGACGTAGTTTAATAAGTTGAAAATAACTATTTTTAGGTTGTTAATATTATTGCTTAAGTAGGTTGTTGTATACACACTGTTCTGTGGTTGTATAGCAAATTATAGTCATCTCATATTCACTTTTAGTTTACAGAAACTTATAATTTGCATAACTATAGATAATAACAATTTGCCTCAAGTATCCCACTCACTCCTACGAAATAGCAAAAAAGATTTCTATAATAGTTTCAAACGCATCAAGTAGGTATATAGATACACACACTGGAATAGGACTACCTACTTAACTACAACATAAAATCTTTTAGCTTCATTTATAAATGGACAATTCCAAAGTCTGAGAAATTTATCAGTCATGCTTATCTGGTAAAGCTCAGTAATTGAATTTCAGCTGAAGACAGCAATCTGTTATTTGATTTGCAAAATTAAAAGTATTGCTTGACTTAATAGGCCAAACTTATTCTATAAACAACTAGTTCACATGCAGTTTATTTAATTATCAAAAAACTGAAACACGCTCGCTATATCTATGTATATTTATTTTTATACATACAAATTTGTCTTCATTTAATTTTCTTCGTAAAAAAACAAAGCACTCGCTGTTGACAAGAGGGGGTGCTACTAATCCCCAAATTATGTTATTACTAGCAACAAGGCATCTGGTGATTTTTTGGTGAAAGACCTAATAAAAATAAGGCATTAATTACCAAATTGGACGTAGGAATTGCTAAAGTTGAAACCAAAGACGTTATAGGTAGTAGTAGGTATAATTGAAATCTGTGGTTGGAACTGATGAAATTAAGTTTTCAATGTAAATTAGTAGACAAAGCGCTTAAATTTACAAGGCAATCAAGAGCCAAAAGAGAAATCTGAAAGCAAGTAGACTTTATTTTCGCACCTATGAATAACAATTATGGCTTTATAGTAGGAAAATAACTATTGTGGACAAACATGAAGCTGCTATAATGTGCCCCATAGCCTAGCAATTTATTATTTATTTAGAAATGTCAACTCAATTTTTTAGAACTTTCAACTTGGTCGATGGGCCAAACATTTTAGAGCTATCCTCAATAAAAACAGAATTGATTGATTTTAAATATTGCAAACACTTAATAAAATAAATCCAGTGTACCATTACGTGCAGAATAAAAATTTTGTAATTATATTTGAATTTCAGTTAAAATTGGTAACAAAAAATAAATTCTATGACTATATATTTAAGTATTTCCTAAAAAGGTTAAAATATCTTTACCGACCGTTTAGTAGATAATCCTATAGATGTTGATGTGAAAGAACTCCGACTCCCCCCCCCCCCTTATCACACATGTCTCTTTTGTCGATGATGTTGACTTCTCTGTGTATGGTCTCTAAAACAGAATGTAATCTTTATCTTCGATTTCACCATACTCGTTTCAGTCCACGTTGGTATCTTTATTGATACGGTACTTATAGTAAATGAATCTATCACAGAGTCCTGTTTTAAGCTGGGTCATGGTAGAGCTGAATATATCTGCTGGTGTTTCTGTTTCTGACAATATTCTTGCAGTAAACCTTAGGTCTTTCGTTAGATCTAGCTTCGTTGGAGCAACATCGGATCATCTATCTTTTTGCAATCTGCATTGTAAGAAATACTATGCTCCAGTTTCTTGTCTTTGTTTGCAAGTCCATGGTTAACTTTAGTACCAGTATGGCCAGAAATCCAGTGGATAGTGATGTTGGTGCTACTAAAGAGTCAAATAAAATATCTCTGAGTTTGAAGAGTGCTCTTATTGATTATGTTATCTTTCTCCAGACTGGGCACAAAGAAGTTACTGTCTGTAAAAATATTCAGTGTTAGTCCCATTAATTACTGTTTGTTTTATATAATAAATTATAAATAAATAATTTATAAAAACATCATGGTTTCAATTTGACATCCCGTGATGATGTCATGAGCCTCTGAAACACTAAAAACAAGGAAGACAACAGCACTGCAAATTAAAATGTTCTCTGCACAGTGGTCCCCAGAAGTAAGTTAATTAAAAAATTGTACTAAAAATATTTTTGCACCTATATTTAAAATTATGAGACTAAATAAGTAAACAAAGTCTTAAAAGATTGGCTATGACTGAGCGATTAAAATGGTCTATTATTAGTTTCTTAGATGATTTAGTCACCAGAAAATTAATTAATTGCGAACTGTGTGCGGGCCCAAAATCAGTGAACGTCGATTTCAAACTTTTAATAAAGCTAAACCATTTTTTAGATGGCAAATAAAAATACAACTGAAGCGTCAAACCCCCGCAACTTTTATATTTATTTCCACAAGAAATTTTATAAAATAACCCCTAAGGGGTAGCCAATCAACCTTTCTACCCCACAACACCATCATGCAATTTGTCTGGTTGCTAGTTTACAAGGCAACATAATTACTTACATACTGAAGTCAATTGACATCACACTGAGTAGCCATTTTATTGTGCATTTTATCATTCAGCTATTCGACTTTGTTTAAATGAACAATTTATTTCAATATCCTAAAAATACACCCATTGAACTAAACTAAAAAGATAAATTATCTAAGCTGTTGTCAAACAGCAATTGAAAATGAACGTGACAATTGTTTCATTTAATAATTGTAGAATACTTTCGTTGTTTTAATGAAATTATCCTAAAATAATAACAGTCCTAATTGCGGACAATTTCAGGCCACGTAGTATACAATATAAAAGAAGCCTTCAATAAGTTTAATTAGTATTTTTGATTTTTCTAAAAACTAACTTGTATTTTATTTACATACATTTTAATAAACTATTTAATTTTAAAGTTTTCTTTCAAGATATATTAAAATTAAAACAAGAGTTGTTTTTTTATGAAAACACAGAAGTTTTCAGATAAAATGTATTTTTTTTAAATAATGGACAAAGTGAGATATGTAATATTAACAAAAATACCAAAAAATTGTTGTGATTTAAATGTATTTAATCTGTAGCTACACAAATTAACAATAAATTGATTTATAATTATAACATTAAAATATAATCTGATGGGTGCAAAACAATAGAATCGATATTAGAAACAACAAAAAACACAGTTAAAAACGAACAAAAGAATAATATTATTACAAATGACATACATTATTATTACCAATCTCTTTGTTAACAATTCTAACAATTTTGAATCATGTTCTGGATTGTATAAATTAAATACAAGTTTAATTTATTGTTGTAATGATTAGACTTACTATATTTTGAAAATAGTTTATTTGATTTACATTTAACATTTGAAAATGTTTTTTAGCAACAATAAAAAGATATTCAAACAATATTAAGTTAGGAAAGTAAGTGCCCTCAAAATGACAACATTGATGCCTAGTTTTTTTCCCTGTCTATGCTTAGTACAAAATTAAATTAGCAAAAAATTCACTTAATTGAAAAGTACTATAGCAGCACTAATTTTGAATTTATCTATAAAATTAGAAGTAGAAGTATCTATGCGTTAAACAATTTTGAGTTGAACTTTTGGTTTTGTAACGTTCAATTATTTAAAAAGTTTTCTTTTAAAAATATTGAAAGCTTTTATAAAACTAAATGTGAAAGTCATTCATCATTCATTCTAGGCATGTGTCCATGATCAATGATCTTGGAGAAAAAAACGAGTGAGTGTACATACCATATGATTTTATCAGTCTTTAATCTCAAACAAACGTTTTTAGATGTATCAATAGGAAATATTAAGTTTACTTTAAAAAGGAAACACAACACTAAATTCTTAAAATGTGTAACAAAATACACAAAAATTATAGGTAATCCTTAGAAAAAACTATAAATTTGGTAGTTTTCTTTTCAGTTTAAACATCAATCATTCTCAGAAACTGATAAAATCAAGCATTGTTTAAAATGACACTTACCAAAGAGAAACCATTTCATTAACAAAATCAGTAAATAGGTAGATGCTTCAATTTGTGGACATTGTTTAACTTAATTTTGTAAACACTATTTGTGACTAAAAATTAATTTGAGAAAATTACTGGACATCGAATTTTTTAATACCTGAAGTGGAGTGGTATACTAATTCCAAACTTCATACAAATCGATTGGGAAGTTTAAAGCAATCTGAGAATGTGGTGCTAGGAGGGTGTACTAGTCTATAAAGGGTTGATTTCGTACGCTGATAACTAATAACATTTAAAATCAGAATAAAGACTTTGTATGCCATGTTTGAAGGTATTCTAATTATAGACATTTAGCCTACCGGTTAGGCATAAATCATAAAATTTAAAATTTTCAAAACATATTACAATATTTGACCATAAATATTGCAACATTTTGCCAATGGGCTCGAAATTTGATTTCTCTCAAAGGTCAGACTACAATTTTTATTACACAAGAAATTTTGATATACCTACATACTGAGGCCGAATCGGTTGTACAATGAAAGTATTTAGATAGAAAAATGTCACAACTAATATGTTAACCCGTGGCGTGGTAGATAACGCTTTTAATATACAGGGTAGCCCAAAAGTAGTCGGCCCCAGTTGTTAATCAATAAACGCAACGAGATACTCACATTAGTGAGTATCTCGTTGCGCTTGATTAATCAAATAATACATCGATATTTCATTTAGTCGAATAATAAGTGCACGACTCTGATTGGTTAATTGGAATGACCAACTAAACGTAAGAATTGTAACTTCAATTATATGACAGAAATTATTATTTTTTAGTTGCCGTTGGATGGGTCGAAGTGGACCAATCGAGTGGCCCGCGGGTTCCACTGACGGCCAAAAAAATCGATAATCAATACTTTTAATTTTTCTGGATCTGTATTACTTAGGTCTTAGTTTACTTACACCAAATTTTAAGTTTATAAAACGACTTCTTTTTTAGATCTTATTACGTTATCGGCCCCTAGCTTGGCCCATATATATTTTTTTCAAACAAATTGTTGATAAATTTTCACAAGTACCTGTGTATCAAATTTCAGCCCCCCATTGACCACGAGGTACCTATATTTTTTAGGTGTGACAACGGGGGATTAATCAAACAAAGTAAGGGTTTATCATGGGTAAAAATTTAAAATGCGACCATATATGTAAATATTGTCTAATTTTTTATTCTCCAAACGAGGGCTAAATATTCTCTATCAGTGACAATAATTTCGTTCCGTGCTATTAAGAATAAACTAGCAAAACACAAAGGACCATCCTTCTGCTCTAAAAATGCCTCAAATGGCAACTGCACTCGCATTAGTTGATAGTAAAAATCAGAATAAACGTATGGAAAATTTAAAATAATTCCAGAGGACACAATATTTTTTATAGGTTCAAAAGCTTTCTGACATTCGTCAGACGACATAAAAGACTTTTAGTTTTTACAAAAAAAAAACAGGTTCAAAATTATTTGCTAGTTTAGGTATAAACTTACTAAGATGGTTGACAAAACCACAAAAGCGTTCAACCTCTTTAACATAAGTAGGTTTCATATTTAATAAACTTTTGACCTTCTCGGGGTCTGGTTTTATACTATCACTAGATACTACCATTCCTAGATAAAGTAATTCATTAGAAGCAAAATGACATTTTGAAGGTTTTACCTTCAGATTAAATTGTCTTAAACGATTCAAAACGTTCCTAACAGAAGTAAAATGTTTGTCGACATCTGGGCAATAACAATATCGCTTATAAAAGAAAGAATACCAGTATCAATGAGAACGATCTGCATGATACGTTGAAATAACGAAGTAGCATTTTTATAATCCAAAAACTCTAATTGTTTATTATCTGCATAAAAGCGGTTTTCTCCTTCGATTTCTTATCTAATTCAACTTGATAGTACCCATTCGTTAAATCTAGAGGTGAAATACATACATCCATTTAAACATTTAAATTAGCCTATAAACCATCCAAAATGGAAATGGGGGAGCTATCTGTTTTGGTCAACTCGTGAAGTTTACGAAAACCCACTATTAATCTTAAACCTCCATCTTTCTTACATATAAAAATATATAGGAGTTGACCAAGACAAACTACTATGCTGAATAATACCATCAATTTTATGGTCTGGGGTATTGGATACTGTTTGTATCTAAATGGGCGTTCCCTACCAGTATCAATACTATTTTATGACAACTACTACCCCCCCCCAATCACGAAAGGTTAAATAATTAGTATACTCTAAAATGAAATATTCATATTAGTATATAATTATGTAAAGAAGGAAGATAACATATAAAACTATTCTCAAGTACTTTCACATTTTATTTAACTGGGTGGTTTACAAAATGTGCTTTCTATAAATTACATCTTAACACTAAATTCAATTTTAATATGGTTGTAGCCCACATGATGATGAAGAGTGTAAAAAATTAACTATATAGCCGACTAATTAGCTTTTAAAATGGATTTGTAAAAAAGCATCTAAAATGAATTATATTCTGTATTAAATTCTACAATATCGAATTGTAGAATAAACATCTGCTAAAAACAATCTCCTCTGCAATAATAACGTGATCTTATAAGTAACTGATAAAATTACAATCCATATTTGTTATATTTAATATGTTAACTGTCAACAATTTGACAGTACCATCCTCTTGTGTAAAAATAATAAATTTCTTTTAAAATTGTACGATTGTTCCAATATAAAACATAGGATGATGCATAGACAGCGTACTACCATATTTTTCAAAAACATCTCTAATATTCAATTAGCTAACATTAAAATCGGTGAAATATGATAGGTGACATCGTAAAGTCTATTGAACATGTTTAAATTCCGACTATGCAAAGCGCATACATATAAAACTCTTATACATCGTCATAAAGGAAAGGATGTAGCAGTAAATCTGACTGAAGACATTTTCCCTACAGCAACTTCAAAAACTACTAAATCTTGACTTAAATTTGTGTAGAGAACGTAAGAAAAAGCTTTTCAGATGAAATTTTATTAAAACATGGGAATCGAATTCAAAGCTGGGGTAGAAATAAATATGAACAATTTGGCAAACATGATTACAGGGTCACCATAATACTATGTTCATGATAAAAATTGAATATTTTATAAGGGCACCTTCGCATTATTGATTTCAAAATTATCGATATTTGACCAAAATCACGTGGAATGGGAACCAGTCTTTGAGAGCATCATTCTAGCTCGATTTTATTCTAAAGACAAAAACATCACGATTATTCAAGTCTATGCCCCCACAAATGATGCCGAAGATGAGGAGAAACACAATTTCTACCAGCAGTTTCAATCAACACGATCTCCAAGAAAAAGTCAAGAAATATAGTGCTTGTCATGGGCGACCTAAATGCCAAAATCGGAAGAAAAGAATACATGGAGAAGGCGAGATGAATGAAAATGGTGAATTGTTTCATGACTTCTGTGCCACGAATGACTGGTAATCGGAGGATCCCTCTTCTCTCACAAGAAATCTCATAAATTTACATGGTCACAAGATGGCACTGTGGAGAACCAAATCGACCATGTGCCGATCAACAAGCATTTGAGAACTAGCTTGAAGGATTTCGGAGTCAAGAAAAGTGCTGATGCTAGATCAGATCATCACCTTCTTGTGGCCCCAGTCAAGATCCGTCAGCAGAACTCAAAAAGCCAAAGCCCGTGAGCAGCAAGTACTGTGTGCAGAAACTACAAAGCCCGGAGACTAAAGAATCCTTCATGACAACACTCCCCAACAAGTTTGATGCCCTATACAATGCCTTGGACAATGAAGATGAAACAGTAGATCAGGAATGGCTGAAAGTCAAAATAATGCACACGGAAACATTCAAAAATGTCCTTGGAAAAAAGCATTAAATGAGCGAACAAAAAAAGATCATCAAAGTGAGACGCGAAAAGAAGAAGGACATCGACAATGCGAGAACAAGACTACAGAAATCGACGAGGGTTCAAGAATACAATGATCTCAACAGGCAAGTCAAGAATAGCTGTCGAGACAACAAAAGAAATTGGATCAATCAAATTGCAAACGAAGCCGAAGAAGCAGCGCGGAAACAAGACATGAAGAAACTTTACGACCTCACAAGAACTCTAAAGCGGCAACTACAAGAGCAGTCAGAGTTAGCCGGTTAAAGACAAAAGTGGGACGACCCTCTTGACCAAACCGGACGACTAAAGAGCCAGGTGAAGACAACACTTCTATGAAATTTAATATTTCTAAAACTCGACAATCTCCCAAAAATAGAAAAAGGATATGTTCTCGTTATCAAAACAGAAACGATTTCAAGGGCAGAAATAAAAATGGCAATGTGAATCAAGTCCTAAAGAATGGTAAGGCAGCTGGATGTGACAACATCCCTCCTGAAGCATAGAAACAGGGTGTATCAGTGTCAGAGATCACATTGTATTCTCTTTTCAAAAAAATCTGGAAGGAGGAAGAAATTCTACATAACTGCATACTGATCAAACTTCCAAAGAAAGGTTATTTGACGCAATGTAAAAACTGGAGAGGCATCATGTTACTCTCAATAGCAAGCCAAGTCTTCTGTTGAGTCATCGTCAATAGAATTACTGGCGCTCTGGACAGAAACTATGTACGTCAAGAACAAGCAGGTTTCCGGAAAAACCGATCCTGCTGTGACCAAATTGTCACCCTCCGAATCATTGTGTAACAGCGCGAAGAATGGAATGCCCAACACTGTATCTTTTATTATCGACTCGATCAACCACGATGTCTTATGGAAATTGCTTCGACATTATGGACTGCCTCCCAAAATTGTACAAATAATCCGACTTATTTTACACAAACTTTGAGGCGAAAGTGCTCCACGAAAACGAACTGACGGACCCATTCCCAAACGGAGAGGGGAGTGAGTCAGGGTCGCCAGGAAATCCTTAAACACTGGAATTCAATGGACACTCCCAAAAAGACTTGAAGATCTCGACTTCGCTGATGACATCGTTTACTAAGCCAAAAGATCTCATCCTTTGTCAACAACCAGTTGCGTTACGTAGTAGCGATCTGGTGGCAAAGACTATCTCCCACACGGTTCTGTGGAAGAAGACCAACCAGGAACACATTGAACACACCATCAAACGCAGACGATGGATCGGACACACCCTTCGTAAACCACCAGAAGACATTACACGTCAGCCGTTGCGATGTAACCCACAAGTCTCACACCACAAAGGCCAACCAAAAACCACCTGGAGGCAGAGTGTAGAGAAAGACCTGGAATCTGTGTAACTATCCTGGAATGAGGCAGCTCTGTTAGCTCAGAACAGGGCCCGCTGGAGAGATAAAGTTAAAGCCCTCAAGTCAAATGGGCACTATAAAATTAATTCAATAAAATATTTTTAATTAGAGTTTTTAAAATCGCTAGGAATCTTATTTTATTCACCGGATTTGAAAAAAAACTTTAAAAATGCGAAGCGTTTTTATGCACTTTTTCTGAATTTTGATTTCTCCCATACAAAAAATGAAAATTTTAAAAAATATATTGTATTGACTATTAATGTAAACATGGCTACAATTTACTAGTGATAAAATGGCTTTGCTACAAATATAGCAAAAATGTCAATATTTTAATAAAGAAGTAAAACTATGACGATTAATGACAAATTTGAGAAAAGACGTTTTGAAAAATATTAGTAAAAAATAACTTTTAACAATAGTCGTGAACATGGGAAATTAATAATATACTAACATTCATCTTGTAACATTCTGTATCAAATTTCTTATACAATACCTACATCATCATTAAAACAAAACGCAATCTTTATAGAAGATCAAAATGTACCGCTAATCCTCTCTGTAATCATCAAGAAAAGTGTCGTTCTTTTGTCATTATCCAAAGATAGAACACTATCAATTTTCTTAATCTTATAATAGGTGGCAGTATAATATTATTATCATCTTAATTCTTAATCCCATAAAACTGACAAGAAATGAAATGATATTAAATTAATCGAATTACCAAAAAACGGCGAATAATCCGAAAACAATTAGCATAATTTGAAATAGACTAATTCTGCTAGTCTAAACAGGTAGTAAATGGAATAACACATTGCTGTTAGTCACAACAAAGATTTGCTAACAATTACTTAATATTAATAATAACTGATTATTTTATTTATAATAAAACACAAAACAGTTATTTAAAAAATTGTCCATGCCCGGTATGTTCTGAATTTCTCTAGAAACTATGTAGATTGATACCAATCAAATAATATAATAATATAAACGTTAAAAATGTGTATATTTTTATGAAGAAAATGTAGCTATCGAAAAATTGATAATGATACTTTCCATTTTTCTTTGGTTCTATCTACCTACATAATAAAACATTCTCAATGAGGCAATTTAGATAGCAATTCATTTGGTTACTAAGCAATCGTTCCATAAAGTCGTTGACATGATTTTATTTTCAATATCTTTTATAAAAACATCACGAGGCATTCGAAACTTTTCAGTTTCCGGATATGTACATATATTCATAATTAGTTAACATTCAAAAGGCATTAATAGATAGCTATCATATTTCAATAAATCTACGACCTAAATCATATAAAAAATTTCCGTTTAAAAACATTCTAATGTGTGAATTCGTTATTTTAAAAATGCCGTTTCTTGGTTGTAAGTATGTATCTGAAATGTGTTTTGTATTATAGTTTTCCCCCAGTCATTTGTAGTTCATCAGTGACAATAAAGAAAACCTATAAGTTCCCTTGACATATCTAATTAGTTAAAAACAATCTTGTATTGCAAACACTAGAAAACTACTTATGATTATCTTTTATTTTAAAAATGTATAGCATAAATGTATAGATGTTAGATCTTCTAATGGCAAAACAAAAGAAACAATATTATACATATAACTAGATTTTTTTATAGAAATGTCGATTTAAATATAATAAAATGTTATAAAATCTAATGCACGGAAGTGAAACCAGAAAATAACTTTAACTGAAACAATAGCCACCAAAGCTAATTTCTCACACAACAAAGTTCCATTAATAAATAATATAAAATAGTTATAAATTTGTAATAAAAAAATATTATAAAGAAACCAAGTTATGATCGTGCTGTCTTGAAAAATCTCTACAATCAAATTAGATGCTATAGCGTTCCATTCTAATCACCCCCTTTGTTATGTTGATTAATAAAACTTCCTCCCTCGCTTTTCTCGACTTCTTTCTCGTTCATTATGAACGATATACACCACCTACATATTTAATCTACACATAACTAAAAGAGTTACTAAATAAATATATTCCTCATATTTGCGTCACTCGGTAATATTAGTATCTACTGTTGCTATCCCAATACGTATTTTGGTAGCTAACATGCCTATAAATAACAAATTACCTATAGAAATCAAATTACCTATTTTGTATATCAATAGAAAAACATTTTCTCGGACAATTGAGATAAAGAGTCTACTGTGGGAAATATTTTATTTTAAAAAACGATCTATCGTTTTTTTTTCAATTACACATAGGCAAACTCTGATTCATATTTCCTTAAGTAGGTACATTTTACCATCATATCGTTAAATTCTACTTCAAATTATAACTTTCAAATCGAAACCGTACTTTAAAAATAAAAATTTCAGGCTATCGATAAGTCCCTACGTTCAATTGTTTTGCTAAGTAGAATACAAGTTTCCAAAAAATCTGAATGTTTCGATCAGAGACATACCTGGTTTCGAATTAAAGGACGGACTTAACTATTAGGCCACTTTTACATTAGTAAAATTCAGCCAAGTACCCGAAGAGGTTATTTTGTAGAATACAGAAACATCTCTTAAATAAAGTTTTCTCAATATAACATCAATAAACAAATTATTTATAGAAATAATTACAATGCATATGTAATTATTAACAAAGTCATTTAAAGTAATAAAATATACATACATTGAGCAAAAGGCAAACATTTTTTGGGGAATTGGTATTAATCAGAAAAGTAGAGGATCTCTTTACAAGCAATAAAACTAACTTTCGATTGTCAAAATCTGGACCACTAGTCAAAATAATTTCATTGTAGAAAAGAAGTAATTTTAAAAATAAGCAAATTCAACTCCATGGAAATATGAGTTTCTAAGGAATTCTTTTATATATACATATAATTCTACAAGTGGATCTAACCTAAAACAGAATGTCTGGAATCTGGTACAACTAAAACCGAAGGGAAACACACATTGCTTCCAAGTCAAATAATAATATGTGCAGAAAAACTGAACATTCTAAATGGCAACTCATTCACAGATCAATTAAACAACAAAAAATCTTACAATAGCAGCCAAAAATGACTATTGAATAAGTTTCAAAAAGACGCTGTCTCATTGATACAACAATCAGTATACATATCAAAATAAACCTCCAAAAACATACTACATACTTTTCAATAAACTATTATTATTTACTGCCAGTTTCGATTTTTATTTTTGATAAATAATTTATGAAGTTTATCTGATAAAAACAATATTTCACTGTTTTGATTCTTGTCACAAACACTCCAAATAAGAGAAGCTTTTCTAGTTTTGAAACAAAACCTTAAGTATAAAAAAATAGGCTGCAGAAACAAAGCAACCAATATATTAAAATTTAATACTTGTTTCAGATATCGTAAATTAAAAAAAGTACTACTAATAAGTAAACCACAAGGAATAATGTTATATTTTAGGTAAAACAAACCATACCTAATCAGAAACTATGCAAAAAAACTAAATAATCAGCTAAGTTAAGAACTATTCTGTAACATACATTGGAGACTTTTATCCATCCCTAGTCAAAAACCTTGGAGAGAAAACTGATAATGAAAATCAGCAAAAACAGCCATTTTGACATTTTAGCTACAATACCAAGAATAGACCATTTCAAATTATTGATCACAAGTTGTTTAAAATAAGATTTCCCTTAGAAAATTTAAGAAGAGCATTTAAAGCCAGAATATATTTTTGAGACCATCTTATCAGTGATGTATCCAGGTTAATGAAATATAACAGAACAACAATTTAAATAGAATGGAAATGTACAATAGAGCAAAAGAGTATGTAGTGGCTATTGGCCTTTTTGGCCAAGTAAGGGTATGTAATGGTCGTGGTGCTCCAAGGACTGGACCTCATCAGCCCCATAAAATGCCACATATGACCAGCGTATTATATAACCTCTACATACTCAGCTCCTCATTCTTTACCTACGCGGTATGGCTGCCAAGCTAAAAAGAGAGGTGCGAAAAACGAATGTACGTCGCTCGAACCATGTTGTCTGCTACTGCCTTGTAGTTGGCCTCTTTAGGCAAAGGGTAAGAGAAGGCAACTCTGACTAAAAAATCCCCTTGCTGCGCTGTAGGGTATGCCTTCTCGGGCAAAGACGGAGAAGAAAATCCAATGTTAAATCATCTGGTGGGGTAGCAGCAACACTAGTACCTGTGGTTAGCGGAAGAGCTGAACCGTGAGGCTAACGGTGGCCAATGGGCAGTAGAGGGCAGGTCAACGATCCTGTCTTTGGCATTTATACTGCGGTGAAGAAAGTCTCGGGGCTCTACTTCACTATTTTCAGTCCAAGATAGCTATCAATAAAATATCCAGATTATTTTAAAATGATCAAGGACAATACGGAAAAACCTCAATTGGTTGTATCAAAAACGAGAATGCAAATATCCTTACCACCACGAAAGACATCCTTGAGAGATGGCGTGGTTATTGTGAGAATCTTTACAAACGTGATTCCAAAATTCAGCAGGCAGACACAACTCTATCTGAAGTGCATGAAGCGATGTGGAAACTGCGTCCAGGCAAATCTCCTGGAAGCGACAATATTGCGGCAGAACTATTGAAAAAGAGTGGACCCAATGGCACTAAAATCACGAAGAGAATCTGCGGCACCATCTGGAAGACAAACAAATGGCCAGATGATTATCATACTTCATTGTATGTCCCTCTCCTCAAAAAGAAGAGACCTTCATGAATGCAAGAATAACAGAACTATCTCGTTAATTTGCCATGCTAGCAAGTCGCATGAAACATCTGGAAAGGGAGCTACCGAATAGGCAGGCCGGTTTCAGAGCTGGTAGAGGCACAAGGGACCACATTGTCAACATTAGACGCATAATCTAAAAAGCTATTGAAAAAACAAAACTTGTCATTCTTTTCATCGATTATTCGAAAGCTTTCGGCTGCGTCGATTACAGCACTATGTGGCAAACAAACCTATCCAATATGGGCTTTTCAGACCACCAAATCCTTATATGAATCACAAAAAGCGACGGTGAAAAACTTTTCAGATACCTTTACCCCTCAAAAGGCGTCAGTCAGGGGTTTATAATTTCACCCTGCCTTTTCAATATCTATGGCGAACGGATAATGCGCTCTGCTCTATCAGTCAACGTTGGAGACTTTCCAAACGGTGGCGAAATCATTAAGGATCTCAGATACGCAGACGATACAACCATCATTGCTCAAACTAGCAAAGATTTAAAAACCCTGGTCAATAATGTTAAAGAGGAAAGCGAGGCTGTTGGTCTTTATTTGAATGCTGACAAAACCAAAATGATGAGATAGTAGACAATGACACCAATGACACGACCACGATAACAATTAATGGCAAGCAAACCGGAGAAATCAAGAGCTTTAACAGTATGGGCAGTCAAAACACCTAAAAATGCCAAACACATTATTGACTGCCAACATTTTTGTAATTTTAATTTCTTTATTGTGGCTAAATCTTCTAATCCTCTCTGTTTTGGAGGCCGTTGCGATTTGTGTCTTTAAGCCTACTTTATGCATTCAAAAATAATTTGTTAAAGCATTGCATCTCCCTTGGTGACTTATTGATTTATTCGTCTTATTCGACTTATTTTATCCTTCGCTTTCTCAGTTCCTTCTGTTCAGTTACTGCTTAGCTTGTGCACTTGTTGACTTCATTACATAATACTTTTTGCTCTATTGTACATTTCCATTCTATTTAAATTGTTATTCTGTTATATTTCATTAACCTGGATATACCACCGATGAAATGGTCTCGAAAATATATTCTGGTTTAAAACGCTCTTCTTAAAAATGGGTCAGTAAAAGAATCGACTTAGATAAGGATTTTATTAAGCTGACTTCAACATTGGCTATAGTCCTAGTGAAATAAGTTTACTGTGGCTTACCTTTGACAATCCATAGAAAGCAAGGTCATACAAGCGGGGCAATTGAGAATGGAATCAGTATTTGGAAGGTTAGCAGAGCCAATATAGTTCTGTCGTCTAGCAGTAATCCAATTTTCGTCTAGTGTGTCTTCTTTAGGATCATATAATAGATCATCATTCGAAGGTATCACTTGTGAATTGATTCGTTTATTGGGATCTGATTTCAATAAATTATATAAATATAAATTGATGCATTTATTGTATTTATACAGTTGAAAATGAAAAACTTTACTAATACCATATCATCCTAGAACGTTACCTCCTAAATATGGTACTTAAAATAAAATGTAGCAAAATGAAGGCTGGGGATCACACCTGTGCAGCTATAATTTTTCGGTAAGGGGGGACAAGTCTGATTTTAAACCCCCTCCCCCTTTTTCAAAATTAAAATTTACCACCAAATTTCTTCATTTCCTTCTTCCAGTAGAATTTGACCTTCAATTCCTAAGTCTTACCTTGATGGGGTGTTTGACACTTGTACACTTAAAAATGCGAGAGTTTCACCCCAGGAATTTTATCTAACATCTACTAAAAATATCGAAAAAATGTTAGATTCAGCAATTTCATCAGGATCACATGGTAAACTTCCGGCAAATCTATCTGATTTCATTTTTGAACAGGATATAGAAGAAGGAAGCTATGTTTCAGCAGTAAGCCAGGTTGAACCTTGTGTT